>PXNZ01000300.1:0-72810 GCA_003012085.1 Trichoderma brevicompactum | reverse complement strand
ATAAGTGTTGGGTCGTGACACTGAAGGATGTGTAATGTGTGTAGTAGTAGGAATAGTAAATAAATATTGTTGATATAGCATTTATAAAGGAAATTATCTATATAATGACTTCTGTAACTGTTAATAATAAGCAACTGCCATGACAGCTTTTTCAGCTTGGTTAATGGGATAAAGATCTCTTAGAGCTATTTAAGAGTAATAGCATTACTAGTCCAACCTCTCTCTAACGCCTTGAACACCCAGTTAGCTAGGAATTCAAGTTCTAATGGAAACCACTGCTGTTGTATACTGCGGCCTTTGAAAATGACTAGCGGGGGAAGAATCCGACCTGTTGCTGAGATATACTTGGCGATTGAAGTCTAATAACGTGATCCAGGTTGTTTCTTTATTATCAGCTTCTTGCTGGCTGCTCCGAGCACTAGCCTGTTGCTGCTGCAGCCCTCTAGGATCCCTGTCTTGTTTATATTGTAATGATTGTCGGGGGGGATGTCTTTGATCTCCGGGATCATTAGAAGAGAGAAAAATTCCTTTACAATCTTAGCTGTAGTTCCATTGAGGCGGCAGGAATCTAAGGGCTTGCCTCTAACGGTCTTGACTTCTAGGTTTCATTAAAGGAAGCCTTTTATCCACGATTTCCTAAGTGGCTGATCATTGCCGCCAGCTTTGACAATCTGGGCGGCAAACTCTCAGACTTGCTGGTGCGTTGGGGCGAAGCCTAGGGCACCTTGTAATATGATCTAATTGACTAGATGTGATTCCTGCTGCTTGGAAAGACATTGATTATATTCATTAGCTTTATTTCTCGTGACAATACCGTTTAAACAGTTGTATAGCGTTAATCGGGGAATTCCCCAGCGTTGTGCAGCTTTTTGCAAAAATATCTTATTTTTAATATCTTATATAGCTAAATAAATTATAACTTTAGAATATTCAGGTATTTCTCTATATTTTGATATAAAATTGAATAAAAAATAATAAACAGTTGCGCGAGAATTCGCGAGTTACACTTTGGTGTTGTTGTTGTTGTGGGACTAAAACGGGAAAAAACGCGTGTCCCAGACGGGGGGGTGTCCCACTAGGCCCCCGCCCGACTTACTTTGTTGGCAGATCTGTTGTAATCGCCTACGTTGTTCTCCCTGTTCTAGTTAATTCTTGAGATTTTGTGGCTATGTAACATTTAATCGACCAACCCCGCCACACTTGCCCATAGACTCCGGCTCTTAGCAGGTCCACATCATAGTTATTATCATCATGCCCTTTATGCACCTCAAAATTAATATATACGCAACCGCATCCTCCATAGTGAACTTTATACCCATCCTGACTTGGTACAAACGCCGGGGCAGGCGAACACTCCATGTTGACGCTTATGATGACCAGACTTCGTTTTCCGGGATGAGCATCTCATACAACCAATGCATTTATTACATTTCCGCTCTGAGATTTTGTTAAACCTTATATCAATAAGATGGGTGGATCAAGACGTAAGAACGTAGACACTGAGCTTCGTTAACTAAATATGGAAGGATTTAATGTGATCTCACTCTTGATAGCAAGTGGTCTTGGATACTTGAGCATCACGAAGCTGTTTTTTAACCAACATTTTTCCCTTCATTAGGAGTCGAATATGAATTGACTTAATTTAACTCCATATACATCCGTTACAAGTCAGGATACTTCTGTATGCAGATTCGACCGAATTGTAGAAAACTACCAGTTACCAACACTGCATGGTCAGAGTGGATCCAATAGGAAGAGAAAGACACAATTTGGTGTTTTAAGGAGCATCTTTCTATAATAAACCTGCTGAAGAGAATCCTTCTTTTCTAAATCATACTGATATCAAGTTATCAGTAACAATGCGTTACTTCATATCCTTGCCAACTGATGCAGCTAGATCTCACTTAAGCTACGACGTAGCTCATTTGTATAGAGTTAACCAATGAAAATTCCACCTTGATGCACTGCTCAAAGTTCAGTAAATCAGGGTCAGCTTATTACAATGGTTCGACATAGATGGCAAGGTTTCCTACATTGTACAATATTCCAGTGAATAGCCTAGTACCACCACAATTATAGGAGTCTTATTGGGTATTTAAGATCCATTTGGTAATAAATGAATTGTCTCATAATACTCCCTAGTGACTACCTGCTGCCTAATATAGCCATAGATAGTATTGAAAATAGCTTAGTAACGAAAGGCTGTACGTGATGGAATATTCCAGGTGCCACCAACAAGCTCTTGCCAGGTATTACAGAGACCCCAAGAATAAAAGTACGTGTCAATGCCGGCAACGATATCTTCTTGTCAAATCCATCTACTGTTTACTATTATAGGTAAATTTATAATCTTTAGATACTGTGTTTACTATTAAAAATGGTTTAATCCTGGTTCCGCAATAGCGTGGATGTTACATCTTCGCCAAAAGGCCCTTAATTAACCATGGTCAAGTTAACAATCACTTATCTAGATTGTATTCCAAAAAAAAAAATACCGCATTTTTGCATGCATGTTAAGACATGTAAAAGGAAGCTGAGAAAGCTAGATTTATTATCCATGTTGGGCAGCAAAGGCTCATCTTGGTGACCTATATGCAGCAGTTCGTTTCACGACCAACTTTGCTCTAAGAAATTCTTATTAGATCAATCGCGCTTGTACAAGTGAACTTATAAATATCTATGTATTGTCATTGTTCATATCCAAGGTATGCTATATCCTTCTGAATATAATTGAGTCTTTCCTGGAATACATGATCGCAGTGTTCCCAATTTGACCCCTGACATGTAGCAAACGAGGGACCTGACACCGGCGCTGCCGACCTATTGCCCAGATGCGGGTCAACGTGACTAGCTTACGGAGTGGTCGTTAATAATAAAACAAACAGACGATCTCAATTTAACCGCTTCTCAGCATTCCATATAAAGTGTCTAGTTCCAGCAGGTAGCAGAGTATAACCAGCCGATAGGGCTGTTCCATCCGCATTCTTGGCCCGGGGACGACAGCTTACAAACTCCGAAATTAGTATCAACTTCACCACCATCACAATTTCCTCCATTATAAAGCTGGCAATACACTTCCGCATCATTTATCCCAAAAGCCGCCATGCCCGATGGGAAGTTGAAGCATTGACCATTTTGAGGGCCTAGAATACCAATATCAAATTCTTCCGTCTCACACGAATCCTCCCAAAAACACGGCCGCAAAAGGAGGCCTCCAGCTGAAACAGCAGCAGGTAGAGTAGCAATAAAGAGGCAGGCTGACACAGGCTTCATTGTAGCATATGCCTATAGTGATTTATCTACCTATATGTGTTAGATATGCTCCGCCATTTATTAAGCAAAAGGACCTTTCGTATACATCTTACAGTTACGTTGACAGGTTCTGGGACGTGATGAGGCCGAATTTGCGATAACTTAAAAGCAGCACGCTTGAACAATAAATCCCGGATTATAGGGGGCGTGATACTCCTTTAATACCTTGTTGCTTGGCTACTGCAATTATTTCATTTATATTTTTCCTCTGACTTATTGCTACTCGCCCATTTGACTACTATACTCAACAAAGCTATCCTCATAGGAGAGCTGTCCAATATTGTGAGAACATAATAACTAATCCAGTCATTCACTGCTGACATCAGCTTACAGATTCCCTAGTTAGGTCATATTTTCACGTTCCACAGTGACTTTGATTAGTCTCATCATAACTAATCTCTTCCTATGCATTGAAAGCCGCAACTATTGACATAGGTAGGCTCGAGTTCTTCTATTTCCACAAGCAACAATTATAGAATAAAGTATTTAGACTAGGAACAAATAACACATGGGTTTCACATTTCTATCCGAGTATGCAACGACGTAATCCACTAATTGCTGTACAATAGTGCCGTCGCTTCTACCACGGTTTTAACTCCGCCAGCTTCACTTATAGGGTCGCGCATTGATAAAACTTTGATTCTCGCATAACAACTAAGGATTCGAAAATAAAAGCCTACAATATAGTTTCATATTACTGCTTGAAAATAATGCAAAACTCCACTTCCCCACAGAATGGGGAAGGGTGGTGCTAGGGTGCTGTGTGCCGGTTCGTTAACAAGCACTTCTTAATAATCTACAGTATGGGGTGGTGCATACGGCCACTAACCACTAGTTTCTATTTAATAGGCGCCCTTCTTGTAACTGAACGGTTACGGTTCCAATTGATATCGACCTTCTTATGTTCGATTAGCGGCATCCACGCTCTATAAAAGTAATATGATCAGTGGGCTGCATAGCTGAGGGGCCACATGAACCTCCCCCCCCCCTATCTCTCAAGTCGGGGCGTCGTGCGGCCGCTCAGATATGCAATCTACCGAGTGCGGCTCAATATATGAATGGTCCATGTGCGAGACTCGAGCTAATAATACGATTGTGCTATAGGGCTGGGTTCTGCCGACTTCCGGAAAGATGTTTGCTATTGCGGCACATCGCGGACCTTTACGGCATCGCGCGGCCTTTATGGCACCTCGCGGCAACACAGTGCTAAAATGCAGCATGTCTTGTGGCTGTCGGGAATTCATAATGTACCAAAGTGCAAAGAGTGCTGCATTAGACTATTTTGCACAACTATACTCCGTAGAAAGTCCTTCACTTCCCTACTGAAAGGATGAGAGTGCGCCTGAATGCAGGGCCGTTAACCCTATAAAGTACAATTATGTGTACTAAGGATTATTTGCTAGACACTAGGATTGACCTATTGTAGATATTTGTTTTCACGTTTGCCAGTTGAGTCATTAACACCAAAGTAAAGGAGGTCAGTCAAGAGACTAGTCATCTTTCGCTCCTAGAACTGATAAGTTTGTGTGTGTCGGAGCTATTGTTATGTTCCATGTCAAAGAGGTGTTTTTGTAATGGGCAACGGTCAGCGCCGGGAGCGCCCAATCAGTGTATTAGCCGCTTAGCCGATAGCTCCTATCCCTATGGCTTAGGATGCAAGAGTTAGCCACATTGGCATGTTCCTTAACATATGCTCTATGAGTCGTGAGAAGGGTTAGTTGGGGCTGAGTATTCTTAGTGCACCAAGAATAGAGCATCAAGGAACGGCGTATAGTCTTATTGGTGCTTCAAGGGGGTGGCTGGATCATTTCTCTACGGGTCGTGCTGGGGTTGCTCTGCAATGTATTGTTGCAAGCAATATATCCGCCGGTAAAGACTAGCTGCAGCGTCAGTCGTGCTAAAATATCACCAAATTCCTTGCACTTGCCTATTGGTCGACTTGTATACGTATAAGGAAAATAATAGGCATCTGCGCTAGAGCAGATTTTCTGTTATTAATCAGACATATTTCCAACTGTGACTTTCACAAACCCTCGGCCATGACTAAACTCAATGCACTGCTATGTCTGGTTCCATGTTCCACATCCCGCGACCAAACTTTGAACTTTGTCTTGTATGGGAAGAAGCCATAATATGGATCAAGAAAACCCCCAGAACGAACGCTAAGAAATGCCACACTACTAATAAAAATAATTCCATACGCAAGCCAGAGGATTCGTGCTGCGTACGAGCAGATACAGTGCTGGGCGTCATTGTCATAGCTATTCTAGAGGATGTAGAGTGAGAAGAGCAGTTAAGCCTTGTATATTGATCGCGAGCGTTATCTTAATTTATTTGACAGACCAGGGGTTCTTGAGACAAGGCCCCATGTCGGTATAAAAACTGTTTACGTTCTCTATCGCTATCGACTGAACATGGATTAACCACATGATGCAGACCATTGCATCGACTTTCTACGACAGGCCCTATGGTGTTATGGGGATTTAACCCCACGCCTAATGCGATGGTGGAAATCGGCAGGACGGTTATACGCAGACACGGGAGTCTCACATACATGCCGCAACTTTGACGGCATAAAGTCGTGGATTGGGCGAAGACATAATGGGCCCTTAGCTGTCTTCATTGATGATGAAAATATTGTATGACCTCATGAGAACAGATATCTCCGTAGGGCCTGGTGGCTAATTCGTCTATGATAAAGGTTAGTATACATTCTCATTAACACCACCATGGCTTTGTATTAGCCGAATGATGATCACTGTCATTATTAATTATTGCTTACTTCCTTAACTATCTTCCTACTCCTTCAGCGACATAACAGCGTACACATCCCTCCCAGAAATAGCGCAGAGGTTGAGCCTAACTCCTGCCATGTCGAATAGCATCCGACTACAGTGGGCCAACAACATGTGTCTGTCAACAAGTCCAGAAATAACACCTGCACGGGAACTTTGGCAAACACGAATCCCTCTCCATACATGCCTATCCATTATTCCATAAGTAATTGGAATAACCGTCCCAGGTCTTCCTCCACGCACCCACAGCGAACATCAGCTTCACTTGCTTACTCTTGCGTTATTGTTTCCATTTTTCTTCAGCAATTCCAATATAGACTGACTAACTCCACCTAGCTAATACATACGACCATATCCACTGGAATATACGGGATCCCGTCCGCTCTCCCAGAGTCAAGCCAATGAGAGGCAGATTAGTAGTCAGGTGGGTGACCACTGGCGAACACCGGCTGTTGTATGTGTATTTTTGGTCCCCCCTCCCCCTTTTTTTTACCTTTCAAATGAATAGCTTGTCTGACATCACAGGGAATAGTAGTATAATGTAATAGACTGTTGCAAACTTCTTGTGCACAAGGCGATTATATCTTACGATCCAATGGGGATATTCCCTCCCTCTCCTGTTAACCTGTTTCCGTTGAGTCTGGTTACGCTCTTGTCTAAAATAAGATTCTCTATGTAGAGTCTTGTGATGAACCCGCCGATTCATACGCATATAACTATCAACTTCGTCGTGTATGAGCTCGCAATAAATTTGCAACCTTCTCATGTCCTTGGTCGGCAGCACGATAGAATGGCGTGTATCTGTAGTGGTCTTTCGCTTGGGCATCCGCACCATGCTTGAGGAGTAAGTCGACTATGGCGAGATGCCCTCTATCGGCTGCTCTGCGTAAAGCCGTTTGGAGGTAACTGTTCCTGACAAGTAAATCGGCGTTTGCATCGAGGAGAAGCCTGGTGACTGCCTCGTCTCCCGCCTCTGCGGCCCTGTACAGGGGCGTTGCATTATAGCCATCAACCGTATTAACATGGGCGCCATTTAGTATGAGCAGCTTGGCCGTTTTTTCGTCGGCTCTGGTAGACGCTTGATGGAGAGGCGATGAGCCGGTGACATCTCTCGAATTTATCTCAGCGCCCATATCTAACAACAACGCTGCCGTATCTGTATGCCCATTTTCTACGGCGTGGTGCAGAGCGGTTTGCCCGTGTGAGTCTCTTTCGTGCAAGAAGATGAGTCTGAACTGATCAAACTGGATGCCACAATTGTGAGACCGAAAGAAGATGCTAATGTTAAACCGGATACTTGCGTTCGCGGCCTAAAATAGGTACCCTTGACCAGATTATCTGCATATTCTTTCAACCAGGTGATAAGATGTACTTTGTCTCTATCCTTTAGCAGTTCAATCGCCTGCTCGTTGGTTTCTTCATCGCTAGCCTCTCTCAGATGATCTCCCCAGTGCTGTGCTGCGTAGCTGAGAAGCGGGTTGTTTTGCAGTAGTGCCAAAAAGGCATCCTGCTTCGTCGCTTTTGTGGTGTAGCAACTGAAGCTGTCAAAGTGTAGATACGTCAGGCAAGCAGCGGCGATATCCCAATTCGCATGGCCTAAGAGACGTTGACCGCTGCGTTGAAAGTATTCTTGTGCCGTATAGTGAACAAAGCTGATGGTGCCGCTATTATCGTTGATCATCACCATGTCAGCGCATACTGACACAAGTAAATCACGATTCGGGATACCATCAACATCCAGGCAAGTGTCGCCATGCTCGACCGCCAGAGCATTTTGCATCTCAATAACAGTTAGAGGCCTGGCGGCATAAAATATCCAGCCCAGCACTCTCATTGCTAGCTCTGCATGATCACGGGGGTTTTGCAATTGAACTCGATCCATCAGCTCTTCATATATAGAGTCGAGACCTTCAGGTAACGTTTCCAAGGCTGTCTTTATCTTTCGACGAGTTGCCTTGGTTACTAGCGTATCCAAGTAGCGCCGAGCTATGAGAAACCTAACATCGGAAATCAGGGTCCAACGGTCCCGGCAACGTTCTTGGCTCCAGTCCAAACTTACATGCCCTTAATTTTCTGGACGATAGTCGATACGATCCTATCTCGTAGACTCGGTTCCTCTGCAATATGTCTTTGCATGCTTCGTGTGCTCTCAAGCCGCTGCTGGAGATAGTTCTTGATGTCGATGAGGCTGGCTTCTACATTGAGACGGATAGCGCCCTCCAAGACCTGTTCCAGATCAGGAATCGGCCTAGATATGATAAGTAAACATATTCGATGCTGTAGCTTGTTCAATTCTGTCAAAAGTATAAATCGGACATTATCAGCGTCTGTCCATTCATCTAGTGCGTCAATAATGATGAAAACCTTGGAAAAGCTAACAACAGCATCTTGAAGAAGCAAGAACATGTCAGGAACGGAGACGGCCGTGTGTTTTCTTTGGTATGTGGAGCATATAAATTCTTAAGGCCTGGAAGGTGGCTTGGCTTGTCGGAAACCAGCTGCTGAAGAATGCTAGCCATCACATTGACCGAGGCCTCCAGCTCTGCAATATATGAAATATCGCCTTACAAAATGGCCGAGGCTCTCGGCGTTGCATCTGGTGTTGCAGGCCTCATATCATTGGGGGTCCTATAATAATTCACTGAATAGGATGGATGAGAACAGTGAGATGTAAATACCCGGTGAAACTGGATCAGAATAAACAATACATGGGTGTGATGACAAATATCATAGTCGTTTGGTGTAAAAAGCTATATACAGTAAGAAGAAAATGGTAAACCGGTAACCTTGGTAATCTAAAATACATTGAATACATTCCTCAAGTCTTCTTCCACTCATCATCATCATGGCCGCCAGGCTTCTCCTGGAGGACCTAACACCTGCTCTTGGGTATCATCCCTTTCCTCATTTCTAGGGCTCTGTTTGCTCCTGTCCTTTTTATCTCAAGCTCGTAACTTTTTCTATCTTTCTCATTTAGTACATTGTGTCCAAAGTGCATCAAGCAGGACTTGGATCCAGTGATTAGACACCGGCGTATCGTTTGGAATCGACAGCTCAAAGATCGCCAAGGTCAATGCCCTTTGAGATGGTAATGGTCTCAATGTCGGCAAATCCAATATCGGACGAGTTGAAGCAGTTGGTGCCGTTGACTGGCTGGAGACGTTTGTCACCCGGGTCGACAAAGGTGATGTCGACGCACTATTTCGTCTCCGTGTTAGGCTTGGCTTCATAGGACGATGCTTGGGAATCATGGATCTGCAGAGCTTACCGAGAACAGAGCAGCGCCGTGCTGCGCGGTCATGAGCACCTGGATCGTCGCATTGACGCCCGCCTTGATGCCGATATCAGTGGGCGTTGATACCTTGTCCAGGCAGATGGTGCCGGGGAAAGGATTGTTGCTCGGGCCTATGATGGAGAAGGGCGGCACGATCTGATGCGCCATCTCGAGGGGTCCGCCATCAGGGCCATCGGTACCAAGACCCAAGTTGACCTGCAGCATGGCCGTTGCATGGCCTACGAACCAGCCGGGCTGGAACGATATAGGACCTCCAGTCGTAGGCCAGTACGTCCGGTTTGTTGTAAGAGAGATTCCTCCGCCTAGACGCAGGGACACATGGTTAGCATCAAGTCACAGGGCACTCTGCATCTGCGAGATGGCATCGCATGGTTATGCTTACAAGGATACATCCACTGCATGCCGTATGGGAAAGTCTCGTTTGTAATCAGATTGTCGCCTCGCCAGCCAGGATAGACAATGACGGTGTGCGCCCACGAAAGAAGCGGGAGGGCGAGGAGGCATATCGCCGCAAGCATCCCTCTTGTAGCCATTATGGGGGCTGTATGATCGTCCTGTGGTTTGTTCTGCTGTCGTTTGAACTATCGCGATTCGTTTTACACGAAGTGTTGACTCTGCAGCGCAATATCCACTTTAGTCTTGTTCGAGCGACTGCTGTTGGGTGCGTCCGATCCGGGATATTGTATGATGCAATCAATGTAACCAGACGGGATGAAAGAGGCAGGAAATCAGACGTCGCTCGCTCAAGGCATCACTTGGACAACAAGACAGACAAACAAAGTAAGTTGGGTCGCTATGTTTGCGGGATCAAGTCAAGAGCAAAGATTCCCCCAGCGAGATTCGCTTGCAATATGTACAAAAAGCAGCCCGCCCGCCCTGCTCCTCCGAGCCCCGGCAAAAGCTTTCCTGTAGCCGCTGAGCAGAGCAGCCGCTCCATCCAGAAAATGCCAGGGATCAGGGCCAAGAGCGTGCATCAAACGGTCCAATCGCGGCCTGGACGCGCAAGATTCTGTCTGGTGATCCTGGAATATCTGCACCAATCAATCTGGCGAAGCGAGAACCCCGCTAGGCCAATGTCTGACTAGGCGCTTAGATGCATGCAACGTTTGGCTATTTTTAGGAGCAGATTCATTAGACTCGGAGGCAGCATCCTGGGTCTCGCATGGAGAAATTCGCCTCTGTCTTTTTTTCGCCTTTGTTTTTTTTCCCTCTTGGATTCAACGAAAAAGAAGCACGCGGGGATGTTGTTTTGTTGATGTACTCTTTAAGAGGGGGATGGAGTGGGGCTTTGCTATTGGCTCTGCTTACATGGAATCTGGCCCCCCTCTATTTTATACTTCTCACTCGGGAGACAAATTAGCACTAGACAAGTACTTTTAGCTCCGGCGCCAAGTAGCCGTCTGGATATGTACTTGTATATACGGCCGGTCCACATGGGCCCAATAATCTCCATATGCGCGAACCCGCCAGCTTGATGAACTGATCAAACACGTTTGGCTGTCTAATCTGTTTGTAGCAAGGTATATATATACTACAAAAGTATGTACATTGACCTTGATACGCTTGGTATCGTCAATTCTTGAGAGGGTTGTACATCTCGTTCGTACCGTGATGGGAATCTGAAAAGCTGGCGTTATCAAGTTCATGATGGGAGACGCACCAGATAAGAACAATAACATGGGCCAAGCATGGCTTGATTACAGCCGAAAAGGTCCAGCATACGGAGAATTAGATGCGTTGTATACAGGCCGCCTGCCAAGGGTATTCTCATCGAAAGAGTGGGGTGTGCCTTTTCGTCTTCCTTGACAAGATCGGGCTACCAAAGACGGACCCCAGATGAGACCTCAGATTCTCCGCCATCCATGGGTATACGTGCATTATCACCATACAGGGCAGCTCCATATCACACCTCTCCATCTCGGAAGAAGGGTAGGATTCTAAAAATAGCATACCACTTTATTGCCTTGGAGAATATGGCAAATGCTGGTTGCATGATGGCGCTACTCAGCTGCACTAACATGCAGTTCCTTGCCGGGAACACGCAGGATCTAGTCCTTTAACGGTGCAGAATCCGACTGGAATGTCTCTTTTTGCCTTGATAGTCGTGTGTACCTCCAATTTTGCACGAGGAAATAACTGCCTTGTTCCATGTGATGTGCCGGTTAATTTCCGCACTTGATACACACTGAAGCCTCGGCATGTTGATGAATAGACGAACGCGACGTTTTTGACAAGGGAACGGTCAAATACGTTCATTTTTTGAACTAGAAAAGATGACAAGGGAGAATGACCTCCTGGATATGGCATCCATGATCGAAGCTTTGTCAACATGGAGTTGGTGTGGGCTTGCTAAATTGCGATGGCTTGCTCCCATCACCATGATCGCGTCAAAGGAACACAGCGATTGGCCGTGGGATGTGATAAAACTGCGACGAGTGCATAGATTCCAAGAGGAGATGCCATAAAAGCTCTTAGGCATGGTGGCTATGCATGTAATTTGTTGGGAGGCAACACTTGCCGGGCACCTACTCGGGAGGAGACTGCGGAGTATACGGGAATACACACACGCAGGAATAAAGTCCGGTGTGTTTATCATCCCTAGTAGTCATGTGGAGATGGTTCTAGCCCTCAAGCCACAGAAATATGGCCATGTTGTTGCCTGATGAGGCGTACATCCAAACGGACAACCACTCCGTTCAGCATGAACCAACCGCTTGTTTCCAAGTATAGTCCCTTCGGCAACAAAAACTAATTTGCAGCTTACCGGGGCTTTTCTGCCATCAATATCCCACAAGTTGGCATCTTTTTCTCTCACGACTCTCTGATCGACTGGCCCCTCCGCCAAGGATTCGTCTTGGCTTGAGAGGGATCAAATCATGTTGTCCCGAGCGTATCCACCAGACTCTGGGCACGCAGATAAGACAGGACTTGTGCGATATGAGACTATAGAGAGAGATGTGATGAGGAATTTAGGTTCTTGAGGATACTACGCCATTTCTGTAAGAACAGGTCATGTAGCACACCAGCCGTATCACTCTGGACAGTGCCGCCACCCCGCTCGTTTGTGTGGCAGACTTTTGAAGAAGCACAAAATGTCTAGTTCAATTCACTGTTACTACACACTTACACATTGGGAACTCGAAATGCTATAGTATTTCCCAGATGCTTGAGTCCCCCCTGCTTTCGTTTAAGATGATGGCCCTCAATGACTACATATTTAGCGCTCCATACTTCGATCGCCGTCAATGCCAACTTCGTGTATCACAAGACTGCCCCGGACGACGCCTTAGTTACCTCGATTCGCCATAAATATATATCACAATATGCTTGAGTACGTGGCAAAACAAGGGATTAACGCTGACTTATAACTGCCATGCTGTTGATGGAAACCATGTATTACATTATCATTCTATGTGATCAAATCGTTACTCAATGCACTCTAATGTCCAACCTCTACTGCAAAGCTGCGACACCAGCCTGAATAGCCTTGAGATGGCTCCAGTCATGGCTATCATCTCCCAAGGCCCACGACATGACACCACCCAGGCCCTTGGCAATAACAATGTCCGAGAACTTGCGTGCGATGAATTCAGGCGTGTCCCATGTCCAGAAGACCTCCTTGTCGGAATCCCAGTACCACTGTCCGCCCAGCTCCTCATCTGCAATGCCGTTCTGCACTGCGTGCTGGAGATCACCGCCCCAAGACGCCACGTCGAAAGAGACGGCGCCTGCTTTGCCCGTGTCGCTGCCATCGGGGGCCTCGAGCTCTGCCGTTGGGCAGCCGGTAGGAGTTGTGCAGTTGTAGCCCGGGGCAGTGGTGAACCACTTGGCGTAGAATCCAAAGCCGAGGGTGATCTTGTCGGCATCGAGGCCGCGCTCGATGTAGGTGTTGACGGAGTCGAGGGAGTTGGCAACTCCGGAATGGTGAGTGGTTGTGTTCATTCTGCGCATCATGAGATCGTATGTCATGAGCTGTTTGTATCATGTCAGTCGCTTTGTTGCTATCCGTATCTCAAGCTGAGACTCACATTGACATAGTCCACAATTGTGTTAATCTTGGCCACATTCTCGGGCGTGTATCCCATCATGTCCTCGACTCGGCCTGGTGCGGCAACGGAGAGCTCAACATCCCCAATGGCATCTCTGATCTCCTGGAGTAACAGGGGGTACGCTTCAATCTCCCAAACCTTCTCAGAGTTGGGGATCTGCTTGTAGTCCTCGCCATTGCCACCAGGGAACTCCCAGTCGATATCTGTAGCAACCGGTTTGTCAGTCATTACGGAAAATAGAGATGCTAATCAGAAACACCCGGGAATCGCCACATAGACTCACCGACACAGTCGTAACCCAGTCTCTGGACTGCAGCGGCGACATTCTGAGCAAATATCTGGCGTGTCTCATTGGTCTTGGCGCCAACACCGAAGCCAATCGTGTCTCCCCATCCGCCAATGGACATGCAAATCTTGACCCCATCATCGAACATTGAACGAATCTGGTCCAATGGCAAAAAAGGCTCATAATCACTACCGGAATTGAAGACTGTTGAAGCGGCAAAAGCGGTGGCAACGTGGGTGATGCCCGCGGTCACGGAATTGTTCGGCAAGTTTTGCGTCTCCCAGCTAGGAGAGTGTAAGCGCTTCTTGTATCATCATCAAGGAATGAGAGGCAATACGTACAAGGGATAATACATGTAATTACGAGGCTTTGCCGCCGCGCCAGTGGCGGCGAGGGCAGCAGCTGCGACAGTAGTAGTACGCATCTTGAATTAAACCGAGCACACTTGAACAAGAAGCAGCGGGAGGAGATGAGGCTTGGAAGTATGGAGTGGGATTGCTGGCTTCATGGACGAGCAGCCGTCCTCTTTATATAAATATTCCGGCCATGCAGAATCCGGGCGTCATCAATCTGGATAGCCGTCAACGTATCCTTGAGCGGTCTACCTCACCGATCAAAGATCAATGCGCATAGGGACATGGACCATGAGCGATGGCTGGCAGTCCTGCGAAGTAGTAGCACCATAATACGGAAAAATCCGACCCTTGCTCAACCGTTCCTGGCCCCCCATAATTGCAACGTCGCAATTTTATGCGGGAGCTTGACGAGATGTTTTCATGATCGGTGGGACGGTTACAGTTCGATTCTCCCGTCGGTGTCAAATGTCAGATCATCTATCGCTTCCGGAGTTCCGCAGCCAGGGACTTCTGATGACTGCTGCGCACACCGCAGAGATGCCTTACCCCTTTCAATGTCTGCTACATGTATATTGCTTTGGTTCAAGCCGGATAAATTGTTCCCATGAACGACATCTTGTGCGACATGGTCAACCCCCAAAAAATTTTTCGGGGTACAAACGAACTTCTATAATCTTGATTTAAACTTGGGGCACCCCTTATAGTAATATCTGTCAGTTACCATAAGCGGGCGTTTGCCGAGATCCACTGCGGCTGCCAGAGACTAATCTTGAGACAGAAAGTGGCAGCAACTCAACGTGGTGAGGACCCCATTGTCATCGCAGATCGCCAACGCTTACCATCTAGCCTGGAAACTGCACAAACCGAGTTGCCCAAACAGGTGTAATCAGCTCCTTGGCAACATGATCGCGTTCCATAGCTTGGTCTACAAGTGCTATTGTCTTTTTGTAGGAAACGTCCCACTGTTGGTGATCGTTGTGATTTTAATATGGCTAGTTACTCTAAAGCCATTAAGGGAAAGCAACCTCTTTGATAAGCTTACCGATTAAATTCGGCGAGGCCCTGGCGGTCCCACCTCACTAGCGGCCAACACGGGAATGTATGAAGAATAAACGCCGTTGACAGCCGGCGTTTCAAGGTAAACTCGGGAGTTTGACAACTCGTTCCGCAAAAGCCTACGTATTATCGGATGTTGCGGGCTGCTGGACGCGCGCACCGGCTCAGAGTCTCAAGGTCTTAGACAGCCATGTCGTTACCCCTTTTATGTACATTAGCTTCAAGACAACCACAGTGTAAAGGGTAACATTTATGTGCTTGATACTCCGTCCGCCTCCCGGGATCGGAAGATTCATTGCCAGCTCCATTGCCGGTTTCAATGCCGGCTCCGTGACTCTCCTTGAGCTTTTAGACTAGCTGCATGCTGCCGTCATCCCGGCTTGTCAGCCTTGCCCGATACAGCTCCTGGTCCTGGATTATGTGCAGGGCTGCAAGCGTAATAGCATTGATTCTTCGAACGTATGGAGTAAAAAAGACAAAATACCCTTGGCAATGGCGTTGGATAAGATTATTTTGCATATTTCACCAAACAGTAGTGATTAATGAGACGACTCGAGTTGGTAACTCATTAGGGGTTCAACATCTTTTCTTTTGTATATGTCTAATAGCTAAGTATCTCCATTTCCGGCATCCCAAAGCTTGGTCTTATTTCTTCTCCTCAGATGCTGCCGGACCCCTCTCAGTTCCGAAATCCGTCCAATTCTGAACTGCGCCTTCAACAGCTGGCTCCCAAGGAACCCTGTTCCTTGTATAGAGTTCCGCGTCCGGCACAAACGTCTTCAACAAATCCTCGTCGTCCACACAGCCAATCTTGACGGCCATCTTTCCCGGATATCCGCTTGAGGTTCTATACAGCAAGCTTCCGCATTGTCCACAGCAGTGGTTCGTCATAAAGTTCCCGCTGTCGACGACGAATCCCCACGTTTTGAGTTCTCCCTTGACGACTTTCAGCGTGTCGGTGGAAGTGATAAAGTTGAGAGAAAACGGAGCAGCTCCGGTAAGTTTGCCCTCGTTCGCGCAATGGCATTTGAACTTTATCTCGGGCTCGCCAGAGAAAGTGATGACATTTGCGCCACAGAGACAAGAAGACTGAGTCATGTTGAGTGGAGGGTTGTATTATAACTGACTTGGCTGTGGACTAAAGTCGATCTGACAATGTATAAAGATGTAGTTAAATCTGTAGTTGACTTCTTTGAGCCTGTTGAAGAATTCCATAATTGAATTGATGGTTCCTATATATATCAATCAAGTAACGTAACTGCAAGACTCTCTCGTACGTGTCTTCACGAGATGCTGACATTGTGTGAGGCTAACGTTGATTGCCTGATTTGGAAATATCGCCCTAATCTAGTAAATTCTTCCCAATCCAGGCATCCTCAACCACCCATTAATTGCCATGACGAACTGCCACTTAAGCCCCATTTAAAAGTTCTGAAAGAACAAATAACTCTCAAATAGCGTTTAATGTAACGATTCCCTCTTGATAAATATTACAAATACATGTATCAATGGTAAATGAGGTGTAATTCCGGGCGGAACTAGTCTACAGCTCTTCGAAGCATCCTTACGCATGAGAAGAGAACGGATTCCGAAGCACGCTAGGTTGTGTAAAAATAAACAACTCGTTATTCTGTCGGATCCACAACCAAATCCACCTCTCCGTTTTACTTACTCTGATTATAGGACTGGTTGCGTATACTTTGCCTTGCAAGAAGGCATCGCGCTGCCGTTTATTCGTGTTCATTTTCTCAGAAATGTCAAGGTACTTTGGCTAGGCTATACGTCGGAAGATGTTTCACAACACCGGAATTTAGCAATATGCTCGCTCATAAGCCAACTAGTGTAAAACCACAAAGAACTCAGAAAAAAAATATATAAATAGAATCGCTACATCATTTCAGTTAGCTCATACCGAATATACCTCGGTATTATTCTGTTACCAGAAGAAACGGAAGTTTGTCAGCTTCAAGCATTTATCAGCTCGAAACCCATAGTCTCCTACCTTTAGAGCCTCCACCAACAGATAAGATGACGATGCATTTATAAACATATACTATTAGACGGCTCAAAGAGCGGCAGTCATAACGGCCCTTTTGCGGAGCTTTGGGTAGACCGTATCCTCGATAAACAGAAACATCCCACATGACTCCGAAGGAAATGGGCTTGCAAGCTCCCTACTGCAGAAGAAGGCAAGTCCGCAAGAGTAACGGCGGTAATGATCGCTAACATTGAAGTTCATATAAGTATATATAGAGGTCTTCCTTCTCAAGCATCGAAGCTTGTAAGTGTCTTGGTACATGGTAATTAGCATCTATATCATAGGCTTGCCTTCTTAATGACATTGAACAACTCCCCATCTTTCTGCCTCCGAACCAGATTCTCTTGGAGAATTCTATACGCCCGTATCACTGTTTGCTGCGCAACGGAGCTCACGTGCGGCGAGATGAACACGTTTGGCAATCCCCACAGCTCACTATCCGCAGGCAGAGGTTCGGGGTCGGTGACATCGAGAGCCGCAGCTAGAAGGCCGCCGTTGGCAGCTCCCTTCTTCAAGGAGGCGATTAATGCATTCTGGTCAACGGCTTGGCCGCGGGCGACGTTAACCAAGACTGTAGGGCTTTGAGCATTGAGGATTGAAAGCTCTTCTTCGCCAATCAGATATTTCGTAGATTCCGTCAACGGGAAGGAGAGAACCAGGATATCCAGGTTTTGAGAGAGAAAGGCGTGCAACTCCTCTTTGGATTGGCCATGGAAATAGGCACTTGGGATTGTACCATCTGGATCACCGGAGCCAGCCTGGTGCCAGTTTCGGTCCTTGCGATCCTCTGCCGTAACGCGCGGGCGAGAATTGTAGACGACAATCTCCATACCCAGCGCCTGGGCCAAGCGTGCCACTTAATATCACGTTAGTAAAGCTGACAATGACTTTGCCTTGGAGTGGGGCCTATAATAACCTTGTCGACCAATTGATCCGTATCCAATGATGCCCAGCTTCTTCCCATCTAGGGTAAATGGAGGCGGAGCTGGCGCGGAGCTACCCCAAGCCCTTACATTCTGCAACTCTTTGTACTGAAATAGCTGGCGAGTTAAGCCAAGGATGGAGCCAATCACCCATTCTGCGACAGCAATGCTCGGCCCGCCAGTTGAGGTTGTGATTGTGATGTTGGGATCTTTGAAGGCTGGTTTATGAGCGACATGGTCGGTTCCTGCGACATTAAAATGAATGTAGCGGAGCTTAGGAGCGTCGGCGGGGTCAGGAACGACTCCCATAGTCATCAAGATGGTGACCTCACGCAAGATCTCTGCAGATACAGACACAATTAGGAATAAATAAGTTAAAAATCGACGTTGATAACTTCTAGACTCGATACATACCAGGTGGGATATCCATATCATGTTTGGTAAAAGCTTCAAAGGGCTTGACCTCGTGGCGCAAGTACGTGATTTTCAGGTCCGGAAATGCTCCCTGAAGGCGCTGCAGGAGAGGTTCCGGCTTGGGAAAGGGAAGAGTTAACAAGAGATGTTCCGCCATGGTCAGTTAGGTGAATTTCAATTCAAAACCAAATGTCTATTAGCTGAGAGTGTGTCTAACTGTACACGATATTTTGCGTCCAATCCGAAGAGAAGAGCCAGGCCCTGTTTATACTCGTCTTTACTCAATTGAGTTGTGAACTATTATAACCCAAAACCTTTCGTAATTTGTAAGCAACCGTTAATGGTTAGCGGCCAGCCACTCTCAATGAGCCTCTCTCGCCAATTATTCTAATCACGTAGAATGTGTTGAGTAATCTATATCCCACCTTGGACGGGAATAAGCTGTAACCACAAAGCAATTGATAATATGCTATGAAACTTTCCCTTAATATATACCTGTGCGCCTTAGGGAATGAGCCGCTATATCCGCGGGATTAAAACGTCTCAGTAAACATTATAATGTTGGCTAGCCCTTGCCTGGCCCTCGGAATTTCATTTTATCCAACGGAGCTCTCAACTCCAAGCATGCATACAGAATTGCGTATATTCTGCAAGGCTTCTCTCCTTGACCCCAATTGTTCCTCCACATGAGCCAATCACGGTCCATTGCTTCCGCAGAAGCAATTGTAAATTCGCAAGATTAGGCACGATAGCGATTGCGAAGCTATTAATTACTAATTATGTCTAATCCAAATTTCAATGTGATGAGAAAGAGTATGAATTCGTCATGAAGGCTGCCTGAGCAATGATTGAGAATGGTGACAAGTTACGGCCTGAGTATGGCAAGTTGAGATTATCAAGTTGGTATAAGATGCCCTCTGTTCCTTGTTAGATGGCAGATGAGGTCCTATGATTTTGCCTTTGGATGAATAGGATACGATACTTTTGTTCAAGTAGAACCCCCCCAAAAATGATGAGAATGATTATGGGGTCTGCAAATTTTTAGTAACTGAGCCGCACGCATTCCGTTTGCGTAGACGCAAATTGGCTTCACGGCCATTTTGTTTTGTCCAAATAGGAGGAGTTTGACGGGTTGGTTTTCGACTCTCACCATCTGTTTCGTTCGAAATGAGCATCGCAACCTTGTATATAGCCACTTATAGCTGCTGGGTAGAGTTGAATTGGCCAAGCTGGCTCTTCGACTCAGTATCAGCGTCTTTCTCTAGAGGAAGCGAAACAGCAACCTGTTTAGTCAGTAGGCGGAGCGGGTCCGACCGGATTGGCCCGTTGACTCAAGATCAGCACCATTCTTAGGCGTAGCTTGACGACATCTTTATGACTGCTTTCAACAGCCAACTGAATGAAGTCTGGTAAACATTTTCTTTTGGCTCGGGAGTGGCGCAATAAATACTTAAGAAGCGGTTCTCCATGACCTGCTTCAGATGCCGGACGAATTGGGGGTCTGACTAGATTGGCTCTTTAACTCAAGATTAGCACCATTCTTAAGAAGGAGCTTAAATGCAACTCTTTGGTTAACTTGAGCTGCCTAATTAAGTGGGTTTCGGCCTGGGATTTTATTCTTTGACGTAGGATTGGCTCCTTTCTCAACAAGCAGCTTGATAATAGTTTCATGACCATCTGAGCTGCTCAGCTAAGTGGAGTCTGTCCATCTTCATGATCCTTCAAAGGCTTGCGTCTTCAACTCTGTTCCTGCACTTATGCTAGCACAATTCTGTCGCGCCGCGCGGGCTACCGGAAGGGGTTAAGATCATTTGGTTTATTCCTTTCTCGACTCTGCGCGCGGTGATCCCAATGCAGGCTAGCGCAAGCAAGCTGTGTTTCAACAGGGAACTCTGTAGCAATTTCTTCTAGTTTTTGATGGAACAGATTGAAGAAAACGTCTTAGATGTTAGAGCATTACTAAACCGGCCTCGGAGGAATAAAGGAATTGTGACAATTTGTAATGCACTCGGAGTGCCAAGGAGATGATGCTGACGTGGGTATTTGGGAGAGAGGAAGAGGATATAAAAACGACCGCTTGCCCTCGATAGACAGACCGTTATCCTGCATTCAATCTACAAGCTCTTTCACAATTACTTACTCAAGTATCACAAAATAAAATTTGAAGAATTCATACCATCCACCGTCATGGCTATTACCGTTGCAATCGCTGGTGGTGCTGGCAACATTGGTAAATCCATCAGTGACGCCCTGGTCGCCTCCGGAAAATACAATGTCATCTTGCTAGGCCGTCAGGTAAAAGAATACCCATCATTCATTATTCAGTGTTACTGTAATATTTTCAAGCTTCTTCTTCTGACATAGATGCATTTCAAGGCCCCCAAGGATCTATCCTCGACCGCCCCCCCCTTTGTCGCAGTCGATTATAACAATGTCGACGCCGTAACCAAGGTATTGGAGGAACACAACGTGCATACCATAATATCCGCCATCAAAGTTATCACTCCGGAGTCCGGAGTATCAGAAGTGAACCTCATAAACGCGGCTGCAAAGGCGGCGCCAACGAAACGTTTTATGCAGAGCGAATGGGGCGTGCCCACACCTCCAGAAAAGTCAGTTTACATGAATAATGTTCCCTTTCTTTTCTGTTTATACAATTATTTTTTTCGATTTAAGATGACATGGATACACATGCTAACACAAGCTAAACAGCATACGCCTACCGCAACATCAAGTGCGTCTCGCCTCGGTCGAGCACCTCCGTACCACAGATCTCGAATGGACCCAATTTCACAACGGCTACTTCCTCGACTATTATGGAATGCCGTACATAGAGACTCATATCAATGAGCCGGTTTCTTACGTCTTTGATATTCCCAACAGGGTGGCAGGAATCCCAGGCACCGGCGACGATGTCATCTCGTTTACATACACACGAGACATAGCTCAATTTGTTGTCAAGGCACTCGAGTTGCCTAAATGGGAAGAAGAATTATATTGCTACGGAGATAAAAAGACATTTAATCAGTTTTTGAAGTTGTTGGAAGAAGCAACTGGTAAGTCCGAAAACTTTCCAGGACCAATATTGAAATGCTGCCTTCTGAGGATGCTAATATTAAAACAAAATAACTAGGCTCCAAGTTCAAGGTTACCTATGATAGCAAGGAGAAGCTCGAGAAGGGTGAGGTGACTGAGCTGCCTTCTAATCTTGCGGCGTATGAATTTTTCCCAAAGCAAATGCTTCAGATGTTCTTCTCCAGATTCGGCCTATATATGATCGCCGGCTTGTTTGATGTTGAGGAAGACAAAACTCTCAACAAAATATTCCCAGATGTCAAGACAACTACTGTGCAGGATGTTGTGAATCTCTGGAAGGGCAAATAGAAGGGTAGAATGGACGTTGTAATGGCGCTCAGTTCTCATTTGCCATCGACAAGTGTACTTTGGCTCGGCATAAGAGTTGCAACGATGCCATAATAGCTTCATCTATTAGTATATAAACATACTTATTTTCCTAGCCAAATCTTATTTCATATTGGAATTCCTCTAAGCCAGCAGAACTGGTGTGCCAAGGACATTCAAGCACGCTTCTATATCCCACGCCTCACTATTCATGGATTCTTGATTTTGCCATGCGCTCTCCATGACGCGAAGCGCTTCACCCAGTGTCCCAATCAGCGCTGGCTTATCCAACTTGGCGAAAAGATTTCGAAAGTCTTGTTCCTGTGCGTGCTCAGCCATACAGCCGGCGATGCAGAGTGGCCAAGCCAACACGCGCAAGTGCGAGGAGCCAACCACTGACTGTAACAATCGAAGTGCCTGTGCTACACTGGATCTCACCTCTGGTAACAGAGGCTGCCAGCCGGAGACAACGACGGCGAGGTATATTTTCGCCGCGTAAGCCCAGATCCTTGTCGATGTTGCTAGAGAAATGTCAGATATGGTATCCCAAATCATGATGGCGAGACTCAGAAGCATCACATGGAGCGATACGTACTTGTAGGAGTGGTAACATCATTGCCCATCTGTGACATGCCGTCCTCGAGAATTAGAGCAATGTGGCTTGCGCGTTCAACTAAACCTGTTCTTAGCTTGCTGCCCATTCTCCTGTTTTCTTTCTTCCAGGCATCTAACGCTGAGATCTCTGCAATTACACGTATGGCCCAATTGTGGCAGCCGGTAAGGTGAGATAGCCGGAAAGTAGCCTCACCCCCTCCTGATACTCCATCATCTATTTCGGTAAGAAGCTGTGGTTGATAGTCAAGTAGCCGTGGTGGTCTACCAAGGGAGGTGCTCGCCACAACGTCAATGAAAAGAAGAAGGCCGGCGAAGAAGCGAAAGCATTCTTGTCTGTTGTCCCAAACAAACCGATCTCTGCCAATGGCGTAAAGCGGACGTAGACTTATCTCGTTCAAGATGTCGAACAGTATGGATTTGGAGTCCTTAGTTCCGTAATTCTGTAGTATGTCTCGGAAGAGGGCCAGAGTAGGCGATAGATGATTGTCCCAGTTGGCCGATCTGCCCACTGCTATCTCAAAGATAAGAAATTGGACAATGCTCTCCATGACTCTCACTTTATCCAATAAATCCGCTTGCTCGCCACGATCATTCAGCTCCTGTATATCCTGTTGCAACATGTCGAAACACATATCTGCCTGTTGTATGAGTTGAGACCAGGCCATTGACCTGCACAGTTCATGTTCTCGTCCTGCGTATGCTTCCCTTATCGCAACTGTAAAAAAATAAGAGCTGATGCTGATTACTGAATGGAAGGCGACTTTGCTCTGTCCAAGAAATGGGAAGATCCAGCCGCGCCCAGGATCAAGAAGGCCATTTGGGTAGAATGGGAATAGAAAAGGGAATACATGATCCAAGTATTTCATAAGATGGTTCATCTCAAAGTCCTTCCAGGATGGGAGCATCTCTGGGTCAGGCCCAGACCCCAGATGAAGCTCGTTTGCCAAGTTGAATGCAGGTACAGTTTCAGGGATTTTGCGATTGTCCGAGTCGACTCCAATATCTTGACTGCCGCTTAATGATGAGTCCGCTGCGTCTGGCCTCGTCGTGTTCATATGAGATGTTGGCTCAACCAAAGAGAGGTCGTATCTCGGGATGAGATTGACAAAACTGAACCCTTGTCTTTCCCGGGCCGCTGTTGCAAGCTTCGCGACTCCTGCTGAAGCATGATGCCTCTCTCGACGATAGCCGGCTTGCTGTTTGATTTGAGATCTGATTTCGGCAGCCATTGCCTCCTGCTTCTCAGCCCCATCAAGCCATTCGGGTTTCATCGTCCCATAGTGACAAGTGATTTGCAGTCCGCTACAATTGGTGCATTTAGGTCGCGTTTCGTCGCACTTTTTGCGGCGAAGCCGACATGTCCAACAACCATCGCATCTCTTTTCCGGGCGGACCATGGGGTTGGAGATTTAGTGAGAAGCGATTCGACTTGTAAAATGAATAAGCAAACTATTAACTGAGAGGAAGGCGGAGAATACGAGACAGCGACTTGCTTGCTTAAAAAAGTTGAATAAACCTAGTGAACCATTCCTATAAGTAGGAACTACTAGCATTTGTGAATATATACTGTAGCTGTCGCTAGGTATGAAGCTGCCGCAAAACTATAGGTGCATAGTTGCGCTTCACCATGGCTCCTAATATTATGTACGGAGCGGGTTCTTGAGTTTATGGGACAAAGTGGGGCTTCATTGGTTGCTGTAGCGCAGATCGAATGATACCTGATTGGGAAGGCGGGCACCGAATACTGCCAGTGATGATAACGTCGGTCCGAGCTCCGATGATTGGCCGAGCCCGAGTTTCTCCATTAGCTAACTGCGTGCAAGCCCTGATAGCTTCCTATGGTTTTGAACAGTTTGAATAGTACTACGGAGTACAGTAGGAACAACTATTACAGGTGCCCAACTGCCTGTATCTCACAATATTTAGCCAAATGGATTAGAAATATTTACTTGGTATTATTTATAATTATACATGATATGCTCTGATGCTTTTATGCGCTCTTGGGTCCCACCATCAGCTCTGGCTTGACAAGATCGTCAAACTCCTGCTCCGTCAGGGCCTTGAGCTCCATGGCGCTCTGCTTCAGCGTCAGGCCCTTCTTGTGCGCGTTCTTGGCCACCTTGCTGGCCATGTCGTAGCCAATCTTGGGGTTAAGGCAGGTCACCAGCATGAGTCTGTTGATGACAAGGGTTAGCTTTGCAATGGCTTTTATAGGGGAGATGATGTAGTAGACTTACGATTCCTTCATGATGCTGGCAATCTTCTCCTCGTTGGCCTGCAGGCCGCGAACAAGGTTCTCCTCGAACGAGCGCATTCCGTCGGCGAGGATGCGCGAGCTGTGCAGCAAGTTGCGGATCATCAACGGCTTGTACACGTTGAGCTCAAACTGGCCGTTCATGCCACCAATCGAGGTAGCGACGTTGTTGCCCATGACTTGAGCGCAAACCATGGTCAGGGCCTCACACTGGGTAGGGTTGACCTTTCCAGGCATAATGCTGCTGCCGGGCTCGTTCTCGGGCAGGATCAGCTCACCGAGACCGCATCGAGGACCGCTTCCCAGATAACGGATATCCTGAGCAATCTTGGTGAGAGATCCAGCCAGGGTGTTCAGGCTGCCGTGAGCCTGCACGATGGCATCGTGGGCAGCCAGGGCCTCGAACTTGTTTGGCGCAGTCTGGAAGGTAATGCCGGTCATCTTGCTGACCTCCTCAGCAATACCCTCGGCGAATCCCTCAAAGGTGTTGATGCCGGTACCGACAGCCGTGCCACCCTGTGCCAGCAGCTTCAAATCAGGCAGAGAGCTCTCGACACGCTTGATGCCAAAGTCGAGCTGGGCGACGTAGCCGGAGAACTCTTGGGCCAGAGTCAGGGGAGTGGCATCCTGCAAGTGGGTGCGTCCAATCTTGATAATCTTCTTGGCCTCGAAGTCGTCCACCTTTGCCTGGAGAGCAGCTCGGAGGCTGCGGAGAGCCGGCAGCAGATCCCGCTCAAACTCGAGGACGGCAGCAATGTGCATGACGGTGGGGAAGGTGTCGTTTGAGGAGGCGCTTCGGTTGACGTGGTCGTTGGGGTGGACGGGAGACTTGGAGCCCATCTTGCCGCCGAGGATCTCAATGGCTCGGTTGGAAATGACCTCGTTGGCGTTCATGTTGGACTGGGTGCCGGAGCCGGTCTGCCAGACAACGAGGGGGAAGTGGTCGAGGAGCTTGCCATCGGCAACTTCTTTGGCGGCCTGCTGGATGGCCTGTCCAATCTTGGGGTCTGTTTTTAAGAGCATCTATTAGCATGTCTTCTTTCTTCTTTCTCTCTCCTCATGTATGCAATGGAGCTGCTGCATAGCCGACGCTGCCCGCTCCAGTGCACATATTCTTTCTCTCTCTCTCTCTCTCGCGCACACGTACCGAGACCAAATTTCATATTGACCGTCGCCGCAGCGCCCTTGAGGATGCCAAAGGCCGTAATGACCGGCGGCGGCATGCGATCCTGAGGCTGGTTGATCTTGAAGTTGCCCAGAGATCGCTGCGTCTGGGCGCCCCAGTACTTGTCGCCGGGCACCTCAATCTCGCCAAAGGCATCGCTCTCGATTCGCTTGTCGGCCATTGCGATTCTCGTGACGTGAAAGGCTCTGCTGCCAGCTGGAATCGTTTGCAGACGAGAGGTTTGTCTGCTCTGCGGGGTGCAATGAGGGGAGGTGACGGCAGCCGAAGCCGTCTTCAGCCATAGGCGTGGCCCGGCGATCGCACCCGAGGCAGCTCTTGCCGACGCACTCCGAAGCATTTTTGTCTATTGATTATTTTTCTTTTTTTTTTTTGCTCTGACGTCAACGCACTTGGAGGCCTAAAAAAGGAGAGCTTCTAGCCACCAATTGGGAAAAGTGTATGGAGCAAACCTGCACTGCACACAAAGCGAGGGAAGAAGCAATATATATTACGAGATATGTGGTATAAAAAGATAAAAAAACGGACGGAAAAAGAAGAGCCGGAACAGAGTCAACAATGGCCGGTCAACCGGGACGACAAGGGAAATATTCGGGCCAGCTTTCCTAGGTAGACCGCCAATGTAAATACCGCATTGAGCTACTTTCCCTCCTAACAAAAGCCCCGGCCACTTCGGTAATTCCTAATCCATTACGGCATGAGAGGCAATAGTATCAGGGTCCATACCTCTTCTCTCAACACAGAGCCGGCTTTTCCCTTGCCGCGAGAAAAATTTAAAACAACAAATTTGGTTTGGTGGGGGAAAGCCACAAGAGGGCCCCACTTCTTTATTTCCCTATTAGGCCACGCCACGATCGATGGAGGCTTGTGTATTTTCCTTCGCAAATTCGATGACATATATATCATACACGCTTTAGCTCTCGCGTTTATGTTCAAGTTGGTAGAGAAATGAGGGAACAGAGGAAGTTTTGCCTTGTTGGAAGCCACTACGGCATGGCGCACGGTGGAGTTTCTATGAGCAGCTTGCGACGCGTAAGGTTCTGCGATGACAGCACGAAGGTGTTGTGGGTGTTATGTTAAGGTCGGGTATATATCTGGTATATATTAGTAAATATATAGCATCACCGCGGGTAGAATGCACATACCAGAGAGGACCGCCCAACCTTATGACAAGAAGGAGTCATCTAAGCCAGCAAAACGCGCTTATTTAGCATCAAGTATGAAGGGCGTATGAGTCCGTCTCTGGGCTATGATCCACTCTCTATTTTGGAGGGTTGTTGGTCCACAGCGCTTATAAACGGGAGGACTAGCATGCGTGCTTAAATAGGATCTACTGCTCTGTATGACGCTGCGACTAGCGGAGGGCAGTATTGGAAGTTCAGACAGGCAAGTATATATACTGTCCATTTCTCTGGACGTTCTCTCCAATTTTTATAACTTCACAATCGAGCTCTCCAGACTAAAAAGACGGGGTTCATGATGCAAATTGTTGAGTCAGAAGTTATAGGAGAGCTTGTCAAACACAGCATTAAATTGAACGAAATGGCGAACTCAGAAGAGATTCAATATGAAAAGTGGGAAATATTGTCTCATGCTGATGCCTCATTTCTGGCGCACTCCTGCAATAGCCATTGCTCTATCACCGTCTCTGCTAAGCTGGCCCTTCTTTGTGCCCACCAATGCTCTGTTGAAGGAACAAGGATCCTTACAGCGCGATAAAAGTGGTACAATAGGACCATTGCGTGAGGGTCTCCATGTCTCACCATTGAGACGAACTGCTGGTCGCACAGAACAGGGAATATGATAAGATACCGAGAAAGGTTTGTTGTCAATTCGGGGCTCAGGCCCTCACATTCCCCATCTTGTGCCTCTGGAAGGAAGGATAATATGAGGCAAAGGCGATCTACAACGCCATAGTACCCTTTCAAAGAGTAACCTGCTTCTTTGGACTTGGAAGGGCCTATTTCCGCTAGCTTTGGTATCTGAACGGCCCAGAAGTCTTCTGGGGCAAGGTCGGAATCGCGAACAAAGGGCAGAGGAACAGAAAGGAGGGACTGACTAAGAGGGCGGTCATATGAGAAAAACCACCTAAAGTTTTCCAGTGACTTTCTACTCAGCTTTGCAGCACTGACCAGAACTTTCCGAGAGCTGTGCCTAATGTGCGGCACCAATGGTGACGGCCCGTGCAAGGAAAGGGGGACGCACTTTAGGAATACGTGCAAGACACCCAGACTGTGTTGGAAAAGATAGTCTTGAAGTGGATCATAAGACATAGTCCCGTCAGCCCCAAGCACCGCAAATTCGACATTAGACCACATCTCCATGTGCAATAGCGCAGTTGTGGTCATGAATGCATCAACGTTGGACAGAGTGAGTTTACTGGAAAGGTCATCACGGAAGAGGCAGAGTGTCCTTGTCAGATGAGTGATTGCTGCTGTAGCATACTTCTGCTCGTGGGGAAAGAGAAACGACAGTTGTCTCGCCGACGCGCAGAGTATGGCATGCATCAGAGAGGGGAAGGCGAAGGATAGCTGCATGGCATTTTCCCAGGCGTCCGAGTCAAAGAGAAGGGTAGGAATCGTTTGATGTTGGAAGTGGTGAAAAAGCTTCATGTGGAGCAAATTGACTACTTCATCCAGTACAAGTCTTTGTTGTTGTGAGACGCTCCGGGGCACTTGGTCAACAGCGAGGCTCTCTTGGGATTTCTCAACCTCTCGCCTACGGCTGCCAGAGATCCGACGGCTACAAGGCTCTTGCCGGCGGGTGCATGCCGAGCATCTCGGAATTTTCTCGTCGCACTTGTGTAAATGAATGACGCAAGTCAGCAGCATTCGGAGACCGGGGTCGATGTAGCGGCCATTAGATGATGACGAACCTTTACTCGTCGCTTCCTGCACTGGTCGCACCCGCGCTTGGATTTGTGATGAAGTCTTTTTTGCCTGAATGGGTCCACTACCAAGTTGGCCGGGATCTTGCATAAGGCTTGTTCTGAGCTGGAGGTGACAATGAAAACATTGGTGCAGTCGAGCAGCGATGGAGCGGTCATCTTCTGTATGTCATAGGAGGATGAACCAGACGTTGATGCCGGTTCCATCACTGTAAGAGGGCGTACAGCCTTTGAGTGATGCAGGGTATTGTGGGATGAGAGTTGTCGTATAGTTGCGAACTCGATGGTCGGAGATATCTGGATATCGATCTACTCCGTATACAAGAACTAGATGATTCGGACACTAAACTATACAAGACTAAACGAGCCGGATCTGGCTATGCGGAAACCAGGTGGGTCATACATCAGCCCCGAGATTCCGGCGAATTATGGGGCACATGATGCTCCTTATATGGTAAAACCCCGAAGAGGGAACTCGGATATTGGCGTCACTTGCCGGGAACATGACAGGATTAGTTCTTAACGCATCAAACGGGAAATATTACCTGTAGCATTACTGTTTCGACTTGCTCGCGCCGGTGGGTTCGCTGATCTATAAAGTTGAACGAGCCCGCCTCGTTTAGCCCAATCCATCTTAGAAGCCGAGAACTACGTCTCCTGGACTGGAGCCCTAATTGAAGCTACGCAACCTATTGCCGTATATCGAGGAAGCATGGTTACATCACGCCGTGCCTATGTCGCTTTAGCTACGGAAGGCCTGCCTCTCTGAGGAAATGTTATGCACAGAATTGCAAAAAGTAACGAGATCATGTTGTTCAATAATTGTTTGATCTTTTTTTCCAGAGTAGTAATTGTATCCATTCGTGTCCTCCGTCCTCCGTCCTCCGAGCAACCTCGGGGATTGGCTCGGAAAATCTATGATGCATGTACGCCATGCTCGTTATATGCTACACTCACCAGTCTCTGAAAGAAGCAAGGTGTCTGAGTAGCCTGTAGTTTAGCAGCTCGATGGCAACCGAGTTGGCCAGTGCTGCAGGATCTAACCAGGCTCTAAATTAATACTAGGCTTGGATAAATTCGGACACCCTGGACCTGTATCCATTGCATAGTAGCAAGTGGATCGCACTGGTAGTAGAAATAGCTGCTCCTATATGTGTCCACCTAAAATATACGACTCCTTCCGAGATGCGAGGGATGTGACATATACTCTACGCGGCCTATCGGCAGTTCAAGAACTCCGAAGTAAGTATATATATGCGAGACGCATCGCTTGTGCAAAGTTTTACCATTCTCACCAGACACTATTCGAGTTTACAGATCCTACCAACATACCACTTCAATATGGCTTTTTCAACACCAGCGATGGGGGTCGTTCTCGATTATGAAAACTTCCGCTTGGCCCCAAGCTTTGACGCCCAAGCCCAATCTGCTTTGCTCCGTCCCAATCCCAAGCTCAAGCAATGCTTGATCAATTCGACAGCCAACGGCCTTCCACCCATCAGTGTCCTTCCCATGTCTGGTCAACATCTATCCATTCTCACTCAGCTCATGGGAGTCAAGTCGGTTCTCGAAATTGGTACGTTGGGTGGTTACTCGACTATCTGTTTTGCGGAAGCAGGAGCCAAGGTGACTAGCATCGAAATCGACCCAAAACATCGGGACACGGCATTGGAGAATGTCAAGGGCCTCGATGCAGAGATCCTGCTTGGATCAGCGCTGGATGTTCTGCCGAAGCTTGCGGAGGAAGGGAGACAGTTTGACATGGTATTTATCGACGCGGACTTTGAAGATCAGTGGGAACACTTCGACTGGGCGGTCAAGTTGACGCGTCCAAATGGATGCATCTTCCTGGACGATGTGATTCCATCAATGATTAAGAATGGGCAGACAGAGGAGGGGGGCGAGACTATCCTGACTAAGATCGGCAGAGACGAGAGAGTCCAGGCAACGCTGATGCCGACAGTGGCTTGCCATTCGATGATACCCACGCCGGTATTTTCTGGGTTCATACTGGCCGTAGTCAAGGGCCACTGATCTAGACAAGGTCCTGTACAATGATGTTAGCTTCCTCTATAGGGTATCGCATCTATAATCTTTATGGTTGTGGAATCTCGCTTATCTTGACTTTAGCCTCAAGCTATTTAAATATATTGCCTCTACTCAACTGAGAATTTAAGAGAATCCAACTAGAGCCTTCTCATCCCATAGTCGGTCGGTGATTTCAGGATGGTGCCGGCAAAAGAAGGACTCAGGGTTCTTGCTACGAGCTTTGATTCTGCCCAGGGCAGGATTAAACACTGGATAGCTCACTACGTGCTAACTAAAATGGCACTTATAACGGGGTACGTTCATGAACACACGATTTTGCTGATAAGCAGCTTTGACCATATTGAACTAGACTTTTTCTTCCTCGTATATCTTGTCTCTAAAGGAAGATTGTTAATATTTTTGCCGAACGCAGGGCGCTTATCGTGATGGCATAACTGCGTCTTCCCAACTCATTCAGAAACTTGATATCCAGTACTTTAAGCCTTACCTATAGTCTTCCTACTCGACGAAATATCTAAATATCCAACCAAGCGAGAATCGCTGCGTGACAGAACAGCCAGCAAAGGGCAGTCTATAGAGAGAAGCGAGGATAATATAATATTCGTACGGGACAGACAATTCTATCAAGTCCTATCTGATACAAAGATGAAGGTTTCTTCTTCGAACGTCATTCCGCTTCCGAAACTGGTACAGTAGAAGCGTCAGCCTGGGCCGAAAGTTGAGGATAATAGTAAATTCAAATCTTGTTCATAAGACAAATGATTTAATACAACAAAATAATCGTATGCACACAGAGGGTTACAAGTCAACTGCTGCCTGACGAGGTCTTCTAACACATGCGATTGAACTCTCGGGCATGTTCGCACCATATGTTGAGTATCACCTTCGATATATTCGCACTTGAACCCTCTTAATAATCCGGATATGCAGTTTTTGTGCAGCTCAAAAAGCCGCACTTTGCCCTCCAATGAGCATTGCAGCTGTGGTGCATTAGCAGGCGTCCGAATCCAGACATCACCAGGCTGCAAAAGTCCCGACCTTCCTGCCCCCTCTTTATTTGCAATAACAGATATTTTGAGCGTTTTTAAAAAGGTTCTCCGCATCCAACACGACCAAATGGGTGTCAGAACGAGGGTTAGAGAGTTTAGAGAGAAATTATCTTTGCTTTCACGTTCATCATCCCGAGCATCCACAAATCAGTCCAATCGGGTCGAGTCTACCGATGCCCAAACAAGCCAAAGCAATCAAGATACGCCAAACAATAATGTGCCACTCGATACCAGTGACTCGCCGATTGATCAATCCAACACGAAGGAAGTAATCGAACCATCCGAGGCTCGAGTCCAAGATATACCATTCATATTGGACAATACTCCGATTCGCGAGCTCTGGAATTTGGCATACGAGAAATTGCGAGAGGAAGACAGCGCACTAATAGCAGAATATGAGGCAAAACTGCAAGGAAGCATTGTTGCCGGTTTGGGCGAGACTCTTAAGTTGAAATCGAATACAAGGGAGCGAATGTCGGTGATTCTTCAAAGCAAAATGGACGATGTAAACAAAAACAGAGCCACACTCAAGCTAGGCAGCTCTGAAGTCAAGGTGAGAGACGCCGCGCAGCTTGTTTTAAATGTTGTGAGCTCTGCCAACAGTTACATCAACCAAGCTGTGAGTGCTAGCCAGTACGCCTCGATAGCCTGGGCTGGTGTTAGCTTTTTGCTTCCGGTAAGTTGGGTTGCATCATCAACCTTCCAGACAATCGAGTAGGATAACTCAGTATTAATCGAAGAATATCAGCTATTCATGAATATATCGGCTCAAAGTGTTTCTCAAGCAAAAGGATTAGAATACGTCTCGTCCCTTATCGCCCAAAGCCAAATGAGAGAAGAGCTCTATATCAAGTGCTATGAGTCACACGCTGGAGGTCGTGAAGAGTTCCAGCAGTCGCACCGCGCGTACAAAGCCGCTTTAGAGCGACTCTACAGAGAAATCTTGAGATTTCAGGCTAAAAGCTGCTGCTACTACTCAAATAATTCAGCTTTTCGCCATGGCCTTGATGCTGTTAAGTGGAATGATTGGGATCAGTTGGTGAACGACGTTCGCGAACAAGATACAGAGTTTGCTGCAATCGAGCGCACTTGGCAAAATATTCAACGCTTTGAAGAACGCTTAGCTACCGAAACTCTGCAACATACCACCATCAACTCTTTATCTGCCATAGAAACAGATATAGCTGCATCGCGCAAGGCAGCTGAGAGTGCAATGACTCAACAGGAACGCGAAGCACTACTAAATTGGCTTTGCAATATTGATCCATCATCGAACTACAACACTGCGCGCGACATGTATGAGGTTGGCACCAATGAATGGCTAGTAAAAGATAGTGAAGAATTCAGGACCTGGGAGACGAATGCTGGGTCATTATTATGGCTCCATGGAAAAGGTAAAATTGAATCATTTGCCTCCTATGCGGGTAGAAAACATGTTACACCGTCACTAACTGTCGATAGCTGGCTCAGGGAAATCGGTCTTGAGCTCCTCAGTTATCAGCTACCTCAAAGACAAATATACATCGCAGCCTTCAACTGCTCTCGCTTACTTCTATTTTAGCTTCAGTGACGTCAAGAAGCAAGAAGTAAGCGGAATGCTTGCATCACTTATTAAACAAATCTGCTCTCGCCGGCCTGACACGCCACAGTTGATCAAACAACTTGAAGAATATAAAACAAAAGGCGAGCGTCCAGATATCAAAACACTGGGAGCAGCGCTTATAGCCTCTATGTCGGGGTTCTCTGACGTGCATATTGTCATCGACGCTCTGGATGAGTGTCCGACTCTTGGCAAGGAAAGGGGAAAACTCCTGAAGACTCTGCAAAATATCCTATCAAATGCACCTAAAAATCTCCATGTTTTTTTAACAAGTCGCAAGGAACATGATATTGACCTCAAGATGCGCACTCTTTTGTCGGCACCATCAAGAACTAGTATCAATCTTTTAGCCCATCAAGGGGTACTCAACAACGACATCCGTCGATACATCGACTTAACACTAGCGACTGATGATTTTGGGTCTTGGCCTCAGAGCACAAAAGAAGAGGCGAGACAGTCTCTTATTGAAAAAGCAGATTGCATGTAAGGTGGTGGATCTTAGTATGTAGTTTTCAGAGATGTGTTATTAACAGCTTATCAAAGGTTTCAATATGTCCGGCTTCAACTTGAAACACTCCAAAAGCTCTCATCTAAGACGGAGATCGACAAGGCTCTCCGAGATCTCCCCATCGGGCTTGATGCAACTTACAGTCGAATGCTAGAATGTATAGATGCCAAGTCTCGAACCAAAGTTAGAAATTCGCTTATATGGCTTGCTTTTTCAAGAAGAGCGTTATCTGTTGAACAACTCTCTGAAATATTTAACATTGACCCAGATAATGATGTTGCCTTTGATGAGAAGGGGCGCCTTTTCTCACCCACGGATGTACTCAAATATTTCTCTGGTTTAATTGTCGCTCAGACAGACAGAGGTCGCTCTCGAAATGAAGTTCGTCTAGTCCATGTTTCTGTCAAAGAATATTTGACGTCAGACAGAGTAGGAGGAAGCTCCACTTCGGCCATCTCATTCACAGAAGTTGAAGCTCATATACATATTGTGCGTTCTTGTCTCGCCTATCTCACATATATAAGCACCAGACGGGAGCAAGATATTGCTGAATATAAGGGCTATATGCATCGATATATAAGAAACATAGGGGAGCACAATGTGGATGATATCAGGAGGCGGGATTTCGAGAATCCTTATCCCTTGGCAAGTTACGCGTCCTCCAACTGGGGACTTCATCTCGAGAAAACACCACGTGCAACGTGGCCAGCCACAGTTGTACAAGATGTGGGCCAATTCGTGCTTGCTGACCGCAGCAAAAGCTTCCTCACTATGCTCAGTCGACATGAAGGTCGTAAATGGCTCCCTAGTCACATGCCGAGTCAACCACACTTCTATACTGCTCTATGTGGCTTCCGCCAGTTAACTGAAATGCTGGTCTCTGAAAAGCTTGGCCTAAATAAATATATAACGCAAGAAGACTTGGATTTCGGACTTCGGCTTGCAGCTTATGGAGGGGACGCAGACACGGTGCGTTTTTTTCTTGAGCAGGGCGCCCAAATCGATGTGCATTGCGGTAACTGGAATTCAGCGCTGCATGCGGCTGTGGAGGGCAGGCACATCAGCATTCTGGAGATCTTTCTGAACCACGGGGCTGATATTAACTCTCAACCATATTTACCTGCATGTGTAAAATCTGGGGACTACCGCGTTACAGAGTTTCTCCTCGACCAAGGCGCAAATATCGATATGCAGGATGAAGATGATGGAGCGGCGCTTGGCACGGCAATAGCGAAGCATGATGAACACCACTTTGACCTACTACTAGAGAGAGGTGCTGACGTGAATGTGTTTAGTGAGAAGTTCGGCACGCCGCTTCACGCAGCATGTGATTTAATGTGTAGTGGACCTGCAGTTGGTGCAGTTGGTGCATATAGTGGGCACGTATATACCAACCTCTGTTTCATTAAGAAACTACTAGACCGCCGCGCAGACCCCAACATTCGGGGTGGAAAGTATGGCACAGCAATACAAGCTGTGTGCTATACTGGGTTACGATATCATAGCATCGAGCTAAGCATGGAGATTGTACGGCTTCTTATTGAGCATGGCGCCGACGTGAGTATCCCAGGAGGGGAATATGGAACAGCACTTCACGCGGCTGCAGCAGCATCACCAGATCCTGATAAATCAAATGGAGTAATTAAAGTGATGGAGCTACTCCTTGACCACGGCGCCAAAGTCGACCAGGGCGGTGACAAGTGGGGAACAGCGCTGCAAGTAGCTTGTTTCGAGGGGACGGTAGAGATGGTGCGGCTTCTGCTCGACCGTGGTGCAAATGTCAACGCTGAAGGTGGTATTTATTTCGGTACACCATTGCTAGCTGCCGCAGATCGATGCACTCGGGAGTCTACGAATGATGAACAGGTAAAGCTACAGATACTGGAGATGCTCATAGAGAAGGGCGCCAATGTCAATGAGCAAAGCGGAGAGTGCGGAACCGCGCTACAGGCTGCTTGCCGTCATAGAGATACAGCACCAGTCCTCTTGCTCCTCGAACACGGTGCGGATGTCAATGCGAGAGGCGGCAAAGATGGAACGGCACTCATGGCTGCTTGTGCAGAGAGTAACGCAGAGCGGGTGCGACTGCTGCTGGATCGTGGCGCTGATATAAATGCGCAAGGCGGCGAATATGGGACAGCGCTCCTGGCTGCCTGCCAACGCACACATTATAGTCAGCAGCAAGATACCATTCAAATGGTGCAATTGCTGCTCGACCGCGGCGCTGATGTAAATGCACAAGGCGGTGAACATGGGACAGCCCTTTCAGCTGCCTGCAGCTGCGGCAACTCTAAGGTGGTGCAACTGCTTCTCGCACACGGCGCAAATGTTCATCTCCAAGATTGCGCTGCTTGGCATTCGGCCGCTCGCTACGCGGCCAGATTTTTCGGCGGCGCTGATATGCTTCAGCTTTTACTTGACCAAGACGGCGTAAATGTCAATCATATGCATGAAGAATATGGCACTGCCCTGCATACTATGGTGAGTATTAATGATCATTCGGCTCTTACGGATGAAAGGATAGTGAAAGCATGGCGTGATGGGGTCGATGTTTTACTTAAGCACGACATAGATGCCAGCCTCATGAACGAGAGGTTGGGCTCCGCGCTTCACGTGGTATGTGCGATAGAGCGCGACGGTACGTCTACAGATGGCGATCGTTGGTACTGGGACTATATAAATGCCAATTTTACATCTGGCAAAGCAAAGTACCTTCTCGAGCAGTGCCCTGGCATCAACGTAAATGCACAAGGCGGTGCCTTTGGCTCGGCTCTCCAGGCAGCCGCGTATTCGGGCCAGACCCTATTAGTAAGATTGCTGTTAGATAGAAAAGCCGACGTTAACATACGCTCTGGAAAGTACAAAAGTGCATTGAATGGGGCTATCATCAGCGGTTATTGGGACATTGTCGATATTCTGCTAAAAGCCGGTGCGACGCCTGACTGTCACTTGCAAGAGCAGCCTGATGAAGAGTGGCTTCAGACTGTGCTGAAAGAGCATGGCCGAGGAGCCGTTGAGAGGTACAGGAAGTTTTGGGAGGTGGAAAAGGGAAGCTCAAATTAACCGCGGCTGTATCTCAGACATTTTCCCCTTCAGCTTTAGGCTAATTGCGATTTGAATTACGGCCATGCATGCTATGGGCTGAGACTCTATTACGTATATCTGTGAGATCTCATCGAGTAACCCTTGCTGGATCTGTTTCCAAGCCAGAATCTCTGCTGTTCAGAACATAGAGAGTGTGTAGGTCGAGTCATATGCGGTGAAAAATGTAATGGCAATTATAAACCATTCACCCACTGTGCTGGCTGATAAATAACGAGCGATCTATATAGATATTACTGAAAAAGAAAATGGCAGTTGACAAACGATGTGCCATAAGCTAAATCCAATGTGTCATGTTTGTGAAGTTTTCTTTAGCTAATGCAACACCCAGTTGGCCAGCCATTTATGGTTTTAGACTCTTGGACCTTGGTCCAGCTACTCTCCGATAGGCTTGGGAATCATGTAAGCATTTGCTCTAATAAAGCAAATTGCTTCAGAATCAAGCACATACGACCATGTGTAGCGGAGAATTCGTCGTCCCATCAAGCTCTTTTCTTGAATTCAAAGACTTCTATTTTCGGCCCCCCTAGGATTCCGTTGTTGGAGCTGCATAATTCCATTTTCGAAATAGAATGAACCAGAGTCTGGTCACAAGAAATATCACTGAAACACTTTAGGAGTACCGTTCGGCTTTTTACCATCCGACATTGGTAAAGGTTTAGAAGGCTTTTTACAATAAAATCCAGAAATTAAGACCACCAGAGGCAACCCTTTTGATCCTTGCCGCATTAGTGGAGGTAATACTAAGACTATAAAGGAAATATGTAGCATCTTAACTATCCGTAAGATACACAAAATTCTACAGAAATGCCGCCATAACATAGACGAGATAGGCTAAGGAAGGAACAGAAAGTTGAAGAAACCCCAAATAGGCAGTTCATCGGATCAAGGGGATAATAAAAACACAAAGAAATAACGGAAGACTTAATTATAGCCTCAAATGATATCAAATTCTATCTGTATTGACTTCCAAGACTTTTGCCACTCTTGGCAACTAGAATAGAAAAAGTTAATATGAAAAACAGTTGGCCAGTTAGCCCCCATTCTGTGTTAGTGTTATGATGTTAAGGGAAGGTGCACTTCATCAGTGCGAATAGATCAGCAATAGCAATGCTTGGTGAATGGGGAGATGACCTAGTACATCAGCCCTACTGCGCTTATGACATATCTGAGGAAGTAATACAACAAATGCAACGAATATAAACTCGGATATATGGGACACATGGGAAAGGCGAATGATAAAGGAAGGGTTATGGATCAGATTAAAGTCAAACGATCAAGGCCGAATCTAAACGGTTATTCTCCTTGTTTATAGCCTTCATCTACATTCAATACATACAAAGTTTACCCTTTTGACACCGACAAATTCCACGACGAATACCTCCTCCGCTTTCTCAAGAACGCCCGCAAGGCTCTGCTATCATCTGGCTCGGCAGTAGACCGCCCATCCAGTCGTGCTTATTTGACATTAAGTTGATAGTGCCAGAGAAAAGTGGTACTTGCTTATGCCAAGCAAGGCCAAGCTACTACCACCACCAAATATTGAATTCTCCAAATGAGTTGAAACTTTTCCCGAAAACACAGGACATTCTTGGAATATTTAAAGAGGTAGTTTCAATAATCTGTTCAACTTGAAAAACTATAAAAGCTATCCGCAGCTCCCAATAGTTATTCGTAGCAACACTACCAACCCAATTCCTTGAGCAACCAAACAGACAAGTTCCCCTTCAGATACTTGGCAAAAAACTTGCACCTTTCACTATGCTTTTTGTACGAGATTTTATTCCTACTGTCCTAGCCCTAGCCCTATCTATAACAGGTGCTGAGGCTGCCATTGCGATCGGAACTGCCGTGGGTTATAACGGTACGATTGTCAACTGTCTTTTATCCTTTTATCCACAACCACCGCCTTCAAAGACTAACGTTTGCCACTGCCTATTAGTGATGTGGGTCGAAGGTACTGATCCCTGCCGCTGGACCAGGATCAACGACGTGGGCCAGAACCCGTGCAACGTGCTCTCTGTCCCGCTCTCGGGCAACGGGTTCCGGTATTCGCTGCAGGGCTGTGGAGGCCCGCTGTGGCTGAACAATCAGGATGGCTCCTTCAATAGCAAGTGCCGCGCTGCGTCGGCTAACCTTGCCTGCAAAGTGCACCGGGACTACATCTGCTCCTAGACGTCTTCTACCTGGTTTGATGAGGCTTGTTGACCGGCCTCACTGATGGATTGATAACTAGGATTACGAACTAGGCCGGGGCTAGCTGGATTTGTGATATAAAAAGAGAAATGTTTCCTCCGACTAGATAAAGGAAACTGGTCAAGCTATTCTCCTCAAGTGGACCCCTAGCTGTACATACGATCATAGGTAGTAGGAATTCAAGGATCTGTTTACTCCTCTATAAATAAACCATGAACCGCATGTGGTATGTAGTTAAGCCGGTGACCACCGTTTTTTTTAAGCGTGGTTGGAGACTGACGTTATTGCGGTCTTTCTATTGAACCCAGATTGTAGTCACCCTCCCACATGAGACTATAGCCATCCATCGGAATATGTGGAATCCCACCAAGTTCTTTACTTGCCTCAGTGGCCGTTAAATTTGGGCTTATTCATGCTCAAATTGGAGCCAAATACCTCGTTTTTAAGTTGTTGAACCTCCCACTAAGACACTGGCAAACAATGGCAAGGTCAGGGCAGGCACAATAGAGCAGTAGTCAATATAAAAAGAGAATATTATCCTTTCAAATTTCTGACGCCGCAGATTAGCAACTTGGGATATTCATTACTATTACCTGTTGGGCTAAGTAGAGCTGATGCATACGAACAATCCCCCTACTCAATGAAGTGATCAATTGAATTCCACCATTTTTTTGCGGAATTCTTCCACATAAATAGCCATTTGATCAGAAGAGGCAAGAGTAATACAAATACTATAACCATAGCAATTTGTCAGAGTCAAAATCATGATGGGTGCCGACTTGATAATGAGTTGGGTGTGATTGCGTCTCCGATGAGAGGGGTAAGAAGTAACCCGCAGTCAAGCAGCAATTTTGACACGAGCCTTATGCTTAAGTTATCCATTCTCCCTTGTCTAGGGTATATAGCAGAGCAAGGAATAACGCATGCTTATAGTTGACATCGCCTCTCTCCGGTCCACTATCCGAGTATCAGACCTCTTTTGGTATATCGCCGATAATTTATGCAAGGATATAGCTTGCGTTCAGTTCTGCGCCAATCTAAAGGTGCTTCTTGATGATATTATAGAATGGCTTCACACTCTACCCAGCGACGGAGTATGAATTCGAGAAAATTTCCATCCTCACATCCTCTTGCGCCAGTGATGGCGATGATCGGATCCCCGCATATCCTGTAGAATGACCAGACCGCTGGCCAACCTTTGATAATATACAGAGAGAGTTTGACGTCATATACGATCGAGCAATCGCAGGCGACTTTTTCTTCTTCCACTATTCTGGGCACGGGGCACAGCTTGATCGGGTTCCCGAGTCCTCCCTAGGACGAACCTCAGAACCCTCATTGCTTACAGTCGACTTCTGCTATAGGAAGCCTTCAGTTCGCGGGTGGCAATTAAACCATTGGCTAACGAAGCTAAAGAGTAAAGGCATCCAGGTGGTCGTGACACTCGATAGCTGCTATTCTTGGAAATTAGTTGAATATGCAGTGGCCTTTCGCACGGTATGACCAGGGGCGTCTAGTGTACACATCAACAGGCAGAGGTCAACGGCAACGGCTGCTACAGATAGTCAGAAGGCCACCCACCTCACTTGCCGTGATGCTGAGCTAACAACCCCTTGGGATATCAAAACGGAAGAGATTACGATTATGGTGGCATGCGGGAGCAACGAACTGGCAGGAGAAAAGGAATTCAACGGCATAGTGGGGGGCTCCTTTACGCAAGTTCTCTTAAGCTGTCTAAATCAAATAGGAGATGCAAGTGGTGCCAATATGACGTATCGCACGATATTGGATCAGCTAGCTATGGGGCTTGAGAACTAGACTCCCGTAGTCCATGGCCGCGATAGTCTATGGCCGCGATAGTCCAATTTTCTTTGAACCGCTAGAACCCTTCCCCATCACGCCTGTCATCGCGTGGGTCGAGAGAAACACTCTTAGTATCCCAGCCGGTAGTGCCCACGGGATTCACACAGGATCAGAGTTTACAATAGTCCCGGAAACCTCTAGCGTCATCTTCGGCGTCGACAAGGTCGAAGTGTTTGAATGCAGAGCAAAGGTACCCGATGCCGTTAAGCTAGAGTTGCTCAAAAAACACGACTATGCCATCACCTCATTCCGGTGGAATTTTGGGGAGGGGATGCTCCAGGTACTTGTGGATGTAGCCTTTGGTTTGGACTTTCAGCTGGCTGCGAGAACGGCTCGAGAGCAGAGTCGTCAGCCCCGTTAAGATAGTCCAGTACGATAAATATTGCATAGATAAAGGCACGCTAAGGATAGAGAGACGGGAGAAGATGATGCCAAGATCTGGGGACCTGAGTGGCTGATTGGCTATGGCGACCCTGTGCAACCTCTTAATCTTAAAGATGAGAACCTTGAGGAGCTCGCTGCAAAAGCAGCTCCTGTTCTTGTGCACCTCGCCCGGTATCGGCGGATTTTTAACCTTGGACGCCTTGATCCTGATCCGTCGCCGTTCAAGGTGAGAGTCAGCCGGTGAACCAGGAGGCTGTAGACGGCACCTATCCTCTTAACCAAAAATTTAGATGTGTATTTGAGAACCATCACAGCGAGGACATGTTATACTTTACTGTAATAGTGCTTAGCCCAGAATTCAGCATCCAACGGCTATACCCCTCAAGCGATGTATCATGCGCTCTGGCTCCTGGGAATAGAAAGAGTTTTAACTTTTCAATAATGCTTCCCAATGGCGCTGACTGGGTGCAAGAAAACCTCCGCCTCACCTCCCGTCGGGACATCATTCTTACGCGTCTCTTGGAAGAGCTTGGAGCTGCTGAACATTTGGGATGCTAGTTCGACGAGAACACGCACAAGGTCTTTATTATGGAGGCCAGCTGAGGTTAAAAAATCTAGCGGTTGGTGGGTGCAAGACAAGTACATATTTACCGGCTCTATATAATAGATATACGCTTAGCTGTATTTATAAGGAGTACGACCGGAGATGCCAGTGAAGGTCACATACGCTAAGCGCTATTTTCAGTAACTCCTTCCAGTCTACTCCCTATAAAGAAATATAATGGCGTTACCATGAATCGCCATCGACATTATATGTGTATTGGGTGCTTGATAGTAGCAATTTTGAGAGGTCTGTGTATTCTCATTGATAAGCCACCTTGCATAGCCTCGCTTTCGTATCATGAGACAAGAGTTTCTCCGTATACATGGGTTATATAGCTGGTGACACCATATACGCACTTGTAGCCAATAGCCATTGAGCCACACTGAGCAATATTACTCACTGTACTTGTCTGCCTCATAAACCCAAGTGCACCAGGAGGTCAGAGGTTGAAATCACATGTTCACCTATGTAAGACTGAGTTACTCTCGACCCATCACATACGACCATAGGTAGTGGAAAATTCGGGTACCCGTTAAGCTCTTCTCTTGAGTTGAGTGTTCGCCTTATATTCCGCTTGCCGCGGTGAAATAAATATCACGATTGGAGCACGATTCACCTACCCTAAGCTTACGAGACTAATAGCTCCAGATAACAATACTTCTGTATCACAGATGCCAGTCATGCAAATCAAACAGCAGCTATTATAGTAGGAGCGGCGATGTAATTTATACTTCATCCTCCACTATTCGCAGCCCGTAACTATCTCCTTGCCGTATACCCACCAATCGCGTCGCTGTCGCTGTCAAGCTCGAGCACACTCCAAGCCTATGGTAAAGTCGAATCTTTTTCTGCATTTACCATGACATACTCAGAGAGGTTTTTAGACGATAGAGGTGCTTAATATAAAACTCGTGGCCCAGCACTATTAGTGTAAATATCAAGTCTTCATCACTCATATTATCAAATACATACTTAAACTTTTGGCTGAGTGGGGAGGGAGTTGCATGCGATGCACTGTTGATCGCCTTGATGTCCACTGCAAATGGATCCGGTTCCGACAACCCCAGAGTTCGCATGTTTAAAATTTGTTGAAATCTCTTCCTAAATAATCTGTCGGCAGGACGGGGCATTTTAGGGAGGGCCCCAAACTCCTCTCAGGGGAGAGTTCTTCACATCAGACAAGCAGCAACTTCCCTTCAGCAGCTAGGAGCCACCGCATACATAGCCTGGGTTCCAGGCCATAAGAAAGTAGAAGGATTGAGGTAGCAGACCGGCTCACAAAGAAAGGCATAGAGCTGGAAGAACCCCTGCCCAAAGAGCAACAGTCGCCAGAATTAAAAGAATAGCTAGGCAAGCCAACAAGCAGAGGAAAATAAACCAACCAGGCACAAGGTCCCAAAAAGAATACTACACTGGCTGATAGCAGAGAGGTCAGGGCACGGCGACTATGAAGCTTACCACAAGCGCTTTAATTACGAGAGCATACATAATCAATGCAAATGTGGGCACCCGGCAGAGTGCGGGCTTACAAGTGGGCAGATTAACAAGCTGTAAGGGGGAAAAGAAGATCCTCTAGCCTACTTAATTATCCGTTGGCTCCACCTTTGGTGTTCACAAAACAGTTGAACACCAAAGGTGGAGCCAACCGGTAGGCCTAAAGGAAGCAACGACTTGCAGGCGCTAGTAGAGACCACAGAGCTATAAACGAGATGTAAGAGACTGGATATCCCGGCATAAATGCCCTGGGCCCACATAGAGGCGGCACAACAAGCCAGGACCGCTTACTTGGGAAGGACTTGCGAAAAGCTTGCCCAACAAGTGGGGTATGCGGTTGAATATCAACAGGCATTCCTCCTTGCAGGAAGGAATTAAAAAGAGCACTAGGGAAGGTTAGGAACCCGGGAGACAAATAACAACTCTGCACAAAGCGTTACACTGTGACATCGATTTAGAGGTACACAGCAGTATATATGTAATAGGTAAGTCTGTAGAGATTCATAGACATCAGAGCCCTCTATGCATGGATGGAAACTTCACAGAAGTCGACTAAGGGCAGCTCTGCAAGGACTCATCCAACCGAGGTCCCTTATAAAGAGCTGAATAATATCTCAGTCCTGTTCTTACTAGCTGCTAGATCTGGGCTTTGCCCGTGCTTACTTATGCAGTCAGGTAAGGTCGTGACGGAAGTAATAATAGCGCCGAAGCTCCGTCACAGTAGAGGTACTAACGCCGATGTCCCGTCATTGTACATGTGTGCTCCAAAGGGACGAGGCTTCCCGACTAGTATTGGGTTGTCTGAAAGTCCTGAAGCTGCAGTCAGCTTAGGCTGCCAAATAACACCTGATTTCATGATCAACCTGATCACCTATAAATCTGGACAAGGCAAAACCATAATGATTGACTGCTGGGAGGAAGACATGATGTTGAGTAAGCCCCTAAGCTAAACTTACAAACACAAAAATTAAGCATATTCTACTGAGTCTCAATGAGTTGAGTAAAGTCTGTGTGTAGCTTAGTGATATTAACCCACATTCCGCTGTTGTAAAGTAACTAACAGTCTAACTATAGAATGTGGGTTAATTAATTTAAAGAGAGAAGTGATAAAGTTAACGAGGGAATAAGCAGTTAACTAATTATAGTTTACACAATAGGTTGAGTGGGGAAGAGTTGAGTTGATTCAACCAGATTGGCCCATTTCCACTCTCTGTCTCGCATAAGCATCTGACAGTCTTCTTTAAAGTATACATAATAGGAAGGCATATAAGAATAAACAGCAGATAAATAGCGGTGTGGATCATATAATGGCCCAATTTGCGGGATTACTGTCAAAATTTTATCATTCGAGTCTTGGGGCTGATTGTTCTATTGCTACAGAGTGTTTCTCAACACAATAAGACATAACTCTAACGTTACCCTTAGTCTAACCATAATTAGGCTATAGTAACGAAAACCCCTGCTTATCTACATCATCATCACTAAGCGTTACCATACTCTATAGTGCATCTTTCAACTGCCGGTTGGGCCAGGATGATATTCTCCGTAATAATCTGTAAATTCCAGGTGCCTACACATACAGTTATCTATATATATAAGGGCTGACCTCTTCACGACACAAATCTTTTTTTTTACATTACAACTACCAAGCTAACCTCTCAATTCACTACTTCACTCTACAACGACATCAACTCACCACACTTCATACTTCAGCAGCAATGCTTTCCCTCAAGTCAACTCTCCTCTTCGCTCTTGGTTGCGCAAGCGCCGTACTTGCCACCGAGTCAGAGCATGGTTTCCAACTTGCTGTGCCTGTTCCTTGCAGCGAGGACGCCCTCGTCCTCTCGCTCGCCTCCCAAGGCACCAACTCGACTGCAGGCGCTGAGAATGCCTCTCTAGAGAAGAGAGCGTGTAGCTGGCAGGGCAATTTCTTTGAGCAAGGAGGATGCTCTTTTTCCGGTAGCCAGTTTAGCAAATGCGTCTCTGGCAGTGTCGGATGCGTGCTCACCAACTCGGTCCTGGCATTCGGTTACAACAGCATCCTCGCAACGGACACCACATGCGATCTCCGTATCTGGTTGGGCGGTTGCAACGATGGCTTCAGCTTCGGCATCCCTCGTGGCTCACCGACTGGTCTTTGCTGGGGTGGCTTTGGCACCGCCCACGGCTACTCGGTCCAGTGCTAAGTGCCCCAAGGCCAAGAATAAGAATAGGAATTTGGAGGTAAAGGACTTGGACAAAAGTGGTATATGAGTCCAGCTCATGTTACGAATGGACCGGACCGGTATATATTTTTGAGTGTATATAGCAAAGCCAAACTCTGTTCCTGTGGTTTGATAGGGGGCAGAGCCCTGCATATATACTATGGGAGTCAATATACAACAAAATGCAAAATGACGGAGTATTCAGTGAAATGATACATAGCCCATTAGAGTCTGTAGCGAGCTATTCAGATAGCTTTATGATGTCAATGGCTTTGAATGCGAGGCGGTATTCAACCATATCTACTTTGGCAGAAGTTTTGGTTCAAGGACAGTGTCACTGCTCTTAAGCAGATGTGACTATTGCTTCTCAGTAGCAACAGACATGTTCTCTTCCCAGAGCGCCTCTCATGCGCTACTACAAGATTGCTCTGCAAGCAATTCTCACATACGTCGCCGCCATTATGGCCTTTATATATCTCTCCATATTTATGAGCTTAGCATAAATGGGATCCGTAATTCTAGATGTTGCAATACCATCCCTTGTTCTCGGACGACGGGAGCTGCTAATATGTGTTCCTCTCACCGGCTTGTCGGTTGGGGGACATTCCCCCACTACAGAATCTTGAGGTATCTTTGACTTACCGTCGAAACACTGACCGTCTCTGGAAAGGATCTGGTAAGCCAGCCCCAACTGTCATATATTCTCTGTGATAGGCATACCGCCCAGAAGGCTGTTGTAACATCGTTGAGAAACTATTTGCCTAGATCTTACTAACAGCGAAAATGTCACAGAAGAGTTGCTACGATCATCATACAGCTCAGTTCTTAGCTGTTTATATCATAAGTATATCTGGGAAAAGAATGAAAAGAATAAAACCATACAACAATGTTCGCTAGGGGTTACCCACCTGATTCAAGTTGTCATGGGGCGCAATAGATGGCTACGCAATAATGCAAGTTACTAGTTTTGTAACGGGAAGGCGGAAGAAAAGGTCCTCAGCGCAGAACCGAGAGGCGCTTTTGCCAACGAGCTCTTGAACTACCCGAGAACGAGTAATGGATATGAGACTTATTGCACGATACGAGACCAGTTAGCTGGGAAGCTCGAAGGTCAATCTCCAGTAGTCTACAGCCGTGATAGGTTGCTCTTTTGGGGGGTCCTAGAGCCTCTCTCGTCCACGCCGCTGGCAGAGCTCACGGAGTCCATCCAGGGTCTGAGTTTGCACTGTTCCCACAAAGTTCCAACGCCACCTGGACTGTTGACGAGGTAGACGACTTTGACTGCAATGTCGATGTCTGATGGCCTAACTTTATCAAATTGTTATGCTGAAACCCAAGCACATACGATCATAGGTAGTGAAAAATTCGGGGGAGCTTTAGGGGATCATTTATACTGACCCAATATATGTATATCTGTCTTCCTCTTCCTGTCTGAGATTGAGCTCTCCGATAGGCCCTACCCAGCCGCATATTGCTCTTGGATGGAAACCCTTGCTCTGAGTATTCGGTCGATGCGCTCTATGACCCTTACAACTGATGCCCCCTAGTGTACCGAAGTTAATCTACACTTAGCTTCCTTAGCTTCCCCATCCCCAGCCACGTCAATCCCGGCATCACCAATCTATCTAAGCATCGCCCAACAGCATAGACCAAACAACGTATCAAGCTTTTACTGAGGAAAAACCAAAATTTCCTCAATAAAGTTGTGTTTAAGGATGGGTCACTTTACAGCTGCAATCTTCGCGGCTGTAACCTTCAAGGCTGCACATATTTGACTCACAGAAAGATCTCTCGATATACACCCATGCTGCATTCAACCTGAAATTGGGCCTGCCTAATCCCATCAAAATTATACCTCCAAGGTAGCAACCTAGACTGAGCCAAAGGCGCTATATGACAAGGGTTTGGAGGGAAGCAAAAATCGCAAGTATCAGGTCCTTGTAACCTTGATCGCATGAAGATTTCCGCGATTCTCTCCGATAAAGGCACAATGCGCACAAATTCAACTATAAGAAGCCGCCTACCCTTTACTTCCAGGAATCATTGGACAAACTTAACTTACACAACAAGCCATACCAGGGCCATTCACACTCTACCTACGTCAAGATGATTTGGTCTCAGTTCCCTCCCGAAATCAAGTGTATGATTCTCAAAGCCCTGACAGATGACAAGAACTGCAGATTATCCAATGCTGCTGTCGTGTCACGGGAGTGGCAAGCTGTTATCGAGCCAAACATCTTTGCATATATACGAGTCACGTCCCAACGCATCGCCCAACTCAACGCCATGACGCAGCGCAACCGGAATCATGTGCGTTATATATGGTTCTGTATAGAGCTTGAGCGATACAACTGCCGCAAGTGCGATTCCTTTGATCCTAGAGCCTTGCAGACAAGCCACAGCGAGAACAAGCTCATCTTGAAATCGTTCCAGTCGCTATTCACAGCCCTGAGCACGTGGGAGCCAAATGGGAGCCTGACCCTCGACATTAGCCTGTACTCGAAGAGCGACAACGAGCACGCATTCAAGTACCTAACCTTTATGCCCGACGCTACGGGACACCAGGTCGAGCCGATATCGATCGCCGGAAGCGAGGAGCCCGACAAGCACCGATGGGGAACGACTGCATTGGGATCTATCCCTCCAGAAAGAAGTCTTGAGCGTCTCTTTGGACATGTCTGGCTCCCCGTTAAGGATGAACGAAAGTGTTGGGCGCAGACACCAAAGGTTCCGGCCGTGACACGCCTTGAAATGAGGCTACAGACTTATCGCCGATGGGAGACGTTTACAGTCTCCCAAATTCTTTCCCACCTTCCTGGGTTACGTGAGTTCCACTATGAGATATGGATGCAGTGGTTTACCGAGATGCACGAGAGCTGGTATGAATGTGAGTAATTCATCACTGAAGTTTGCCAACTACTAACATTTTCACAGCGTTTCTTGAACTTCTTTCGGCTACCGAAGGGCTGGCCAAGTTAACGATCTTTGAAAACTCCAACCAACAATACCCGCTCTACTTTCTAGGAGAAACCAGGCCAGCCCACGCTCCCACTATTCATCTCAGTCAGAAGCTTGCCCGAGTGAATCTCGGCGTACAAGTCCTCTCAGCGTCATTCATGGTAGATGCCGCAGAGTTTTTCTCTGAATTTTCAACATGGCCAAACCTAAGCCATCTTACCCTTACTTCACAGCTTCTAGCACCCACAACATGTCCTACACAGATTATGGATCTACTTCAAGCAGCAGCATCTGCAGCTCGTTACATGCTCAAGCTCAAGATGATGGAGATATGGTATGGACGAGAGGGGCTGGCAACTTTATTCAAGTATGAGTTTATCCCCGGCCATTTGCGGCAATCTGTTGTTACTTGGCGAGCAACATGGCGTATGAGTATACAGCCTCGAGTAATTGAGGCGTGGGAGGGGGTTGTACGCAGCCGTGGTGGATATCCTGGCAGCGTTGATGTGGTATATGAGGTGGTCAACGAGCACATCACGTCACATGTTGATGCGATTGTCAGCCTGAAGCTATCAGAGACAGTGCTCCGGCCCATCTCTTTGCAGCAGATTAAGAGAGAGCAGAGCTTTGTTGGTTCCTTGACAGTCTAGACAGATATCATTATACACGAGAACAATCGACGAGCACACAGCAAGCACTTAAAGGATCCGTTCAAAGAGAGTCTAGTGGGAGCACTCACTGGAAAAAGTGGAAGAAACACCGTCCGGGATGGCCTTGTGCTTGCAAAATGGGCAAAGGCTTGAGAGCTCGTTTGTTGTTGGAGCTGACGGGCCGCACTCGAATACTCGAAAATCCCTCTTTCCTGATACGCCATTGAGTGTCCTCCCATATGTCGCTTTCAATGGCAAACGACGGGTGAAGCGTGCTCTATTCGACAGCATCTACGCTCCAGCATTCGGAGATTCAAACGTGTTGGAGATGAGAATAGACGACCTCATCTTGAATATATCCATTAATGAGCGACAGGCAGATGTGGTGAGCGTGAGCTGGATCTTCTCGCGCCCAGCCAGAGGCTCTACCGATCCACTTCACAAGCCCAACCGCCCAGTGTCAGGAGCAACAGATATCCCAGAGGAATTTTTCGACGAGGCAGAAGCTCTTGGTGGATGAAACCAGCCATTCAAAGAAGTTTTTGATGTGGAAAAGCTAAGAATGGAGCGGGTTTTCATTGGCTTATGCGTACAGCATTGGTCAAACAGCAGGAGCTCTACGCGCTCGCGAAGAAGGGCATCTTTTTTATGGGCGATGCTGTGCATGTAGAACCTATATTAGGAGGAGAAGGCGCAGGCAATGCTATCACGGATGCCATCAAGCTTGCAAAATATATCTCTGCCTCTGGTCCAAGTGGTGTTTTATCGTGGTACGAATCCAGATATCCTGTGTGGGAGAGAAGCATTCGGAAAAGCCAAACGCCATCGCTATGATGCATAGAAACCAGAAGGCTGCGCTCTAGCGATATCTCATACGACTTGATAATACATGTAGCATTTTCAGCGCTAATACTGTCTGCTTGTCCTCTGGTGCATGGCCAACTCTAAAAAGTATCTTGCTCTAGGGAAGAGGAATTTAGGGAGTTCTCATTTGGCTAGACGGAAGCACGATGTTGAGGAATGTTAGAGACGCTACTACATTCAGACGGATTGCGGTGAAGAGAGTGAACAGTTAATTTAATAAAGATCGACGTCCAACACGGATATAAAGCTACAAAGTTAATCAGATGTAAATGTGACGAGTCCGTGATGGTAAGCATCCAGCAGGAGGGCCCATGAACTACCAGTCTCTGTGCAGGAATCATCAACGCGATCGAAATTATGACGCCAATGTATAAATGCATCTTGAAAGACATAAATCATAGGCTTGGCGACTCTCCACGAGGAGGCTCCGTCCACTATCGGGATGGCTAGCCTCCAAGCATCAATAACAACTCCATGTCCAGTCCAGGGCAGGGCCCTATCGCAGCATGCTTGCGCTGTCATGGCGCTGTCCTTTATTTCTGCGGACAGTATAAATACGCGAGAAATCTGTCACCAATTCTGAACCTGCGCTTTTTATGGCAATAGCTCTGAAATGCCGCCTTCGGGGTCCTAAGCCCACTTTCCCAGTAATGCCATGACGCCAGCTCCTGAGAGTGTATAAAATACCATCAGAGCCAATTGCTTCACATCCTTTGTTCTGTCGCACTCAAAGAGGAAGTCTCGCGCAAGCAAGTCGACTAGTCCAGTGTAAATGAGAATTCCGGTTGAGAGAGAGTCGAGGACTCCAGCCACAACGTTGGCGGTAAACGAGTTTGGTTCGTATGTAGTTCGTAATCCAAGGCCAATGGCAATAGACAACGGCGTTGTTAATCCGTATGCAAGACACAGCGCCCATGGGAGCCAACTAGCTTTTGTGGGAAATGGGATCGAAGCCATCCGCGCCCCAATTCCAAGACCCTCGAAAGACTGGTGAAAGACGAGGACAGGATACAGAGTAGAGAATTCACTACCGACGACGCCAAGATTGAGTCCAATGATGACTGAATGAAATATTATGCCAAACTCAAGGATCAGAAAGGCACCAATCTGCTGGCGAAAGGCGATGCTCTGGAGCACTTCCGTGCCGTGGATCTCCACTGCGTTGGCCGCTTTCTTTTCGCAGCCATCGTTATTGGTTCCATTTGAAGAAGCCTCGAGACCGTCGCAGCAGTTGGGCGGACGAGCGTTGGGTTGAGTTGTCACCATCATTTGGATATCCTGCTCCGTCTGGACGCCATGCTTTGCTTCGATGTAGCATTTGGCGCCCAACTCGGTAAGAAAGGTCATGATTACCCCAAGTAGAATGAGAGCTGGGCACCACGCGTAATCAGCCCAGTGGCCTGCCATCCCGACACAGGAAGTGCCGCCAATCTCTTGGTACGCAGGGTCTAGAAGGTGGATGAAGGCCGTTGCAATAATGACCCCAGTCCCGATGTAGCGGGCAGCAATATAGAGCCCAGCAGGTATGCGCCAGGAAGGCTTGCGACTCGCAAGAACAGGGAAAAGAGTGACGGCAGTAGATACGATAAAGATGACAAAAATGGACGATATGCGAGCACCGAGGTTGCCGTTATACTCGTTGCCGCCAAGCTGGAGCGCGCATATGACTTTTGATTGGTCGAGATCAGGGTCTGTAAGGTTGACAGAAGTGGGATCAAAGCCCACGGAGCTGGCCATGGTGAATCCAGGAGCGAGACGAGTGACTTGTCGTTGATGTTAAAAAGCCTCAAAAGGTCATGCAATCCTTAATACGTGGTACAGATGGAAGCATAAAATGAAATAATCTCCGGATATGAAGTAGCTCAAGCAAAGAACTGCATCCCGGAGCCAGCTGATGCTGCAAACGAAGGCAATAAATAACCATTGAGCTGCAGATGGAAATCCTTACAGTGGAAGCCAGCACCCTGATGGCCAAAGAGCACTAGGTTGCAAACTCATCCATCAAGGTATCAAAGACGTGGAAAATAATGATTGTGATCCACAAGCGAGCGGTATTTTTAACAGAGCACCCCGCCATAGTGAGCAATGACAGAACCTCCTGATGAAGTTGGAGTTGGTCTAGCTCTTGAGGATCCAAGGCGATGAGAAACGATTAGCATTCCAGCCATCGTAAATATCTATGATACATGTGCAATAACAATTCGCTACCAATGCCAATGTCGTTTAGACCAAAGTGATAGCTAGCCTAATATGATCAATTCAAGGAAATCAGAAGCAGAGGTTAATTGGTATTTTAATATGTTGGTGAGCTTATCAATGTTCTCTTCTTGGATTGCTTAGTAACGGCCAACCAGGCAGTTCATTCCTCGTTCATGTGATGGCTGCTAGACAGGACCTTGATGGCCATAGGCTCCACACGAAAATCTCAGTCAACCAATATCTCCACAAGACTGTAATACCATCCATTTCGGTCTAAAAAGTTGAGGAATCTTGGATAAACTACGGCGCAGAGTAAAGACTTGATAATTGGTCTCCGGTATTCTAGGGCCTGTACACCTTAGCGTTACGTTCTGGCACTGTTGATCCTTTTTGGGCAAGTTGGTCTGCTAAGTATAATTGCTAAAATCGGAGAACCACGCAATCTTTTGCTCAGTGGCGCGTTCTAATTGGTAGGTCCGTAATATATCACGGAAACAACCAGGATAAAGAAGAAAAAACTAGGGCACTGGGCTCGATCCTTGCAAGCAAAAGCAAAGCAATCTATATTGTGAACTAATTCCCTTGTAATAATGAATAAGTGAAGTAAACCAACTCGATGGAAAGCAGACAGAAGCCATAGTGGTGCGCAGTCACCAGACAGGTGCCGATCTTGGTGTGAGGGCCAGATTCAAATTGTCAACATCATCTAACCCGCAACATGACCCGCAGACAAGTAAGCTACGTTCTATGATCCAATCTATACCTATTACTCTATTTCTACAAAGTATATTGAATAGTATTGGCTATTGAGTTAATGATAACATTATTCCAATCCACCTTGGGGCATCGTTCGCTTTCGCCTTTCTGCTGCATTTCACTCCCTCGCTTACTATATACTAATCCATGTGCGCAACGTAGCACATGGGTAGTGGAGAATTCGGGTTCCCGTCCAGCTCTCTTCTTGAGGTTAATGAATTGCATTTTTTAAATCCTTGGACTCTAAACTTGGAGTCTTATTGGTTAACCAACCCCTCCACTAAAATACTCGCTACCGTTTAGTCCTCTACCCACAATCAATACGGGGCTACGTTTTTACCTATAAACGTAGTAGCAGGAGGGAGTCCGTCTCAACATTAAAGGCCGTCTTATCTAATGGGCGATATAATTTAAAAACTATCGGATGGCGGAGACGTGGGTCTCCGGTTCTGCGGATCGGAGGCGATCAAGTTTGTTGGCGGGGTTTATGTAGCAGCTACGGCGGTGCGATAAGATAAGGCTACACTACAGTGGGAGGCAATAAGTATTTGCCCCCTGTCAAGTCACCTCTCCAATAGTCTAGCCAGATTAGGCAATAAAATAACGCTGCTTTATTATAGTAAAAATAAAATATTATAAGCACTATAATATAGCGCTTTACGCACTATAATATAGTGATGGACTCACTATAACTTAGTGATTTACTTACTAAATTATAGCATACGGCTTGTAAATTTTTTTAATGTTAGTATACCATTATTATAGCATAATATATTCGCTATAATACAGCGCTATATTAAATTAGTATAGCGAAATAATCACTATATTATAGCGATATAACCACTATATTATAGCGCTCTATTTAAGACTTAAAGCAGCATCAAAATTAGAGATTAATCGGGTTAGGCTAATATAATGGTGACCTGACAGGGGGCAAATACTTATTGCCTCCCACTGTAGAGGAAATCTGCAGCGACCTAAACGGCCGCTTAGCATATGGATCAAATCCTGGATCTTTCAAGCCAGCGAAACCTGCAAACAGAATCCGAACCAGCCATGGCTACGATCATTGTAAGATTCTGAAACTTGGTACACTATGCGGAATACGAGTTGACATCAAATTCTCTAAAGCTGGGCGCCCAATGGGGTTCGTACCTCTTCTTTTGTGTCCCCGTGCGACTGATATCGTAGTGTGTTAACATGATTGCGACTCTGTAGGCGACGAAGGCGTAAGACCATTTACAAATTGCTACTATTCCTATGTGACTGCTACTAATAATGGCGACCCGGTAGAAAGGAAAATTGACTGACATCCTTGCTCCCGATGCGCAACTTTGCGCGCGAGCTGCAGTGAGCATTGCCCTAAGCCGACCTATATAAGACGTCCATAGCAAGAATATAAGCTAAGATGAGATCTAGGGAGGGCACAATGCAGGCCGTGGGTGTTTACCTTTACAAAGTTCAATATTTATAACTAATAATAAATAACATGTAAAAAGATTCCATTGTGTAAGCTGGAAATATTCTTCTTGTATTATATTTAATCCCGACTTGCTGACCATAGCTTCAATAGTGCCAATGGTGTGTCATACAGGTATGAGCAAACAGGCGATATTTCGTTACGGCGCAAATACTCATTACAGCTTCTAGCTTCCACCTGCTTCCTTCCGGCCTGGTCAATCCCCACTGGTATGTATTCATGATTTGGTGATTTGCATTGGATATATTATGCTAATTATGTTTCTTAAAGCCGGAACCTTATTGGTTCCTCCGTGGTGGCTCACATTGTTCATACCCCAAAATTACTCGATACGCCGTCAAGGACTTGGCTAATGCATCGAATAGCCTTCTTTCTTCAAGGAACTAGAAGACCTCGAGCGAAAAGGACTTTCAAAGTATTACTAGCCTAGTCATTCTCTCAATTGTCAGAGACCATGCTAACCATATACTAGTGTCCACGATCGAATCTTCATCAGCGACAGAGTCCACATAGATCTGGACCTCCACGTTGCCGTTGACGGCTTGGAAGAAGTTGAACTTGGAGGTGATTAGCTATATCATTGGTACGGGTCCGCTATATATGCTTACTTTACTCCTATCACTCAGACCGCAAGGTTGGAACGACAGGCCGCGGAATTGGTCCTGCCTACAGCACAAAAGCGGCGGTAAGGACCTAGTCCGGATGATGCGGTTGGATGGGCAGCTTTACTGAACCAGATGTAGCGAAGTGGCATCAGACTCGCAGAGGTCTTCAATGCGGAACTTTTTGAGTCAAAGCTCCGACGGCTTGCCTCAGGCTACCAAAAGCGATATGGCGATCTGCTCAAGTACGATGTTGAGGAAGAAATCGCCCGATTCAAGGAGTATCGGCCCAAGCTTCGCAAATACACTGTCGACGCCATTGCTTTTATGAAGGACGTACAGGAGAAGAATACGAAGATCCTTTGCGAAGGAGCAAATGGTAGGCCAGATAACCCCTTATACTATTACCTTTATTTACATGTCCTGACCTTATTAGCTCTTATGCTGGATCTTGATTGGGGATCGGTTAGTCAAGCCTATTAGAGTGATACAAGTTTTGCTGCTTTTATTAAAATGGCATGCAATTTAGGCGGGTATTTGTTGACTTTGTCTAGTACCCATACGTAACTAGCAGTTCTACCGGGTTCGTACCATTCAAGAGGCGGCAGATGTCCCTCATCCACTCTAATAGTTGATTGATTTGGCACTTACTTAGAATAGCATTGGTGGCATGGTAACTGGACTTGCTCTTGATATCAGGAAGATAGGTGAGGTTATTGGCGTAGTCAAGGCCTACACCACTCGTGTAGGCTTTGGAGCGTTCAAGACTGAGGATCTCGGAGAGTACGGTATTTCTCATTCTTGGCATGCGAAAAGAGCTAACCATTCCGATAGGATCGGCAAACAGCTTCAGGAACGGGGTCGAGAATGGGTGAAAGCTTAATGTCCTCCGTCTAGTTGATATGGACGCAGCTGACTGGTCTTAGGGTACTTCAACTGGCCGAACACGGCGCTGCGGCTGGTAAGCATTCACCTGTCTAAGAACTAGTGATGAATAGTCTTGACTAACTAAAACAGGCTTGGTATGTGCTCTCTCTATTTTAATCTCATGACACCTAGAACCCATTATTGACTAGAGCCTTGGAGATCTCGTCGTTGTTAAATACACCACGGTATAGATCGTCTGTTCACTGTGCGAAAAACCTATTGCGGGTATCTAACGTATACTAGGACGTTAACCATTATACGGCGCTGAATCTCACAAAAGTACAATATTGTGTTTCTTAATTCTTAATTAGGGGAGTATATACTAACTCAATCCTCAGCTTGATGTCTTGGATACTTTCCCCACAATCAAGATCGCCATTGCGTACAACGACCCTGAGACCGGCGAGGTGAGATTCTGAGCTCTTTTTGGCATGGAAATGACATATGCTAATTCTTTGCAGAACCTCGATTCGTATCCCGCATCATTGGATGTTCTCGACCGTGCCAAGGTCGTCTATCACGAGATGCCTGGCTGGAACCAGTCGACTACCAACGTGAAGACCTTTGAAGAACTCCCCCAGGAGGCTCAAGACTACATCTTGGTTAGAAATGTCATATTTACCTGGAATTCTTGATCTCACTAACTTGTTTGACTAGTACATTGAAAAGTTCGTCGGAGTCAAGGTACGGTTTTCTCTTTCCCCTAAGACGATTTAACCCATAAACACGTAGATTGACAATGCGTAGATCAAGTGGGTTGGTACTGGCCCGGACCGCGATGCTATGATCACCCGATTTTAAAAAGGCTACAATAGCACACATCTGGTCAGTGTAAAAAGCAGGAGTGTATGCGAGGCGTCGCCTAAAAACATATTATAAGCAAAGTTAGAAGAACATTCCAGAAGTGTTGAATCAAGCTATGGTGGCGCCGTGATCGTGAAGAGTTGTGACCATATTGGCGCCAGCTAGCAAGTAGCCAATATTGAATGATGCATCATAGTCAGTAACTTGTGTTTTGGATTTACATACTGAAAGGGGCGCGGAAACGAATGAGGTGCTGTTGTCTAGGCTTGCACAATGGAACACTGTTCAATTTTTAAAATATTAGACATGACATGGAAACCGCTATTTTCCCCCGGAAGCTCGCAGCAATGGAGATTTTGCTATGCTTAGTGAGACCATACGAGCTCAGTGTTTTCAGTTTCTCGTCACGGTGGTCGAAAACAGTTTGCAACCATCGAGGAATGGATATATAGATCGCCGTGGGAATCGAACCCACGCCCCGCAGGACTGCCAGAACGACCTTTAGGGTCGAAGCCCAAGGAATCTAAACCATCAAGGAAGAAGAAGGTTATTAGCCATCAAAGAAGAAGAAGGCTATTAGCCATCAAAGAATTATAGAGGTTGGGCTTTCTCCCGTCCACTAGAGAAAGAGAGTCGGGGTTTCCCCCATCCACCAATCGAGTATAACGATGGCGACGTCCGCCTGCATAAAAGAGTTGGAAGCAGTTGGACTCGGGCTACTGAAGAGTGACGTTTCAGCGTAGCTAAGTAACCGATTGCACCAAATCACTCATTGTCGTTGGAGGCCCCGGGCCTTGCTGGGCTACCGCTCGCGGGGGCCTTTCGTTTTCGATTGTCTATTCGCTTTAGACTGTCTGGTGGGTTGAGTTGTTCATACAACGAGAGAGGTTTTTGAGCGTTGGACAACTGTGCTCGTTTAAAGGGTATGGCAAGAGTCTGAACAATCGTACCAGACTCATCAACAAGATTAATCGGCTCCATTGGATCTTTCCGCCAATTCTTGTTCTCTACCATATCTTTGGTGACTCGGCGGCCGAATGATTGCCAATAGGTATGCTGGTCATAATCACCCCATCCATAGCTAATGTCAGCCGGCCGTTGATGTTGCAAGAGATGTCCGGTCGATGTGGCCGAACGACGCTCGGAAAATTGGTTGTGGCAGTTGGGGGGTGCGAAAGAGGGCGATTGGGCTATCGTCGCAGGGTCTGATCCATTTTGACCGACCAGTTGACCAGGACGCCAGTTGTTGTTAGTCATGACAGCGCTGACGAATTTGTTGCCGCGCTCGAGGAAGCGATCTGTATCTGCGGCTGGCTTATCAAATGATATGACGTCCGTCGGGCGATCAACAGGTCGGTAGTCATGGTAGTTCTTGTAGATGTCGAGAGGAGGCGTTGGAGCGTACTACACTTCCCAGCCTTGGGCTTCCATAGCAGCTACCTCTTCCTTAGGAACTATGGTCACATCTAGTCCTACTCGCTTCTTGCCTTCCATTACGTAGCACGTTGGTTTCTCGGGCTGGTCGGCAAGACATTTTCTTTCTAAGGCGACATACTCGGTATCAAGTCGGTCCTTATAGTGCGGGTGTTTGGCAACGCGCAGGTTGACATGTTGATGGGGCACCAGCTTAGATTTCTCAACTGAAACTCTGGTGCATGGCATGCCAAGAGACTCCCAGTACGCGGTTCGTCTGGCAACGTCGGCGAGCGCCTTGTTTAGATTGGTTCCGGGATTCTCATCATTATCTCTCCACTCGTTGGGCCATATATGGTTGACCAAAATCGGCTGAGCGGAATCAGCTGGGGCTGCGGCTTGGGTGTTGTCGGAAGACATACTATTTTTCAGAACATTAGCTTCCCACATCGACTCAAACAGCGCTCCAAGTCTGCTGAGGTTGAGTCTCAGCTCGCTTGATGGTGGCACGTACGTGAATAGTCTCTGCATCTGCCGTGTTTTTGTGCAATGTTGGGCGATTGCGAATGCGTTGGTGTGCGTTTGATGTGTTTGGGCGTGTTCGAGTTTTGATGGTTTAGTGTGAAAGTTGGAAGATCTGAGTTGCGGGTGTTGAATGATGTTAAATGCCTGCGCGCCCCACCTCTCATCTCACTTAAAGCTGACCAATTTGTTCACTTTGAAAAGGTGTTCTTGTGAATGAGACAGGCTGGATGTGCCATCGTTAGATGGACGCAAACGACGGCGAGGCACTTGAATGCAGTATTGATGCGGGTCGCCTTGGCTGGCGCTGCTGCAGACGTTGACCTATCGAATGATACCAGATCAATTAAATATACGGCTCAAAGACCAGACCTGATAGTCCATTACCATAACAGATCGCTTTTTAGAAGCCACGAATACTCTTCTCGTTAAACAAGTACAGGCGGTATTGCCTAAGAAGTTGATATGCTATCCAAATTCCCGGTACTGTGGGATGTGATTACCGCTGCCTTGTCTGTGAACGTTATCCAAGTTATTTCGATTCCATAGCCCTTATAGGCTCTCTCTGTCATATTGTACCAATATCTCCATATTATTGGTTTGTATTTGTAAAGTTTGGGTAAAGAAGAGACGATCCATGGGTGCGTAGATGTTACCGTTGTCTCAAATTTTCGTATCTTGTCGCAGAGTAGATTTAAGAATAGGTCGTCAGACGTGTTAGTGTCTACCGAGATGTATTGATACAAGATATATGGGAAGGGACAATGCCAAAATCTGGTACCTGGGTCTGAGGTTGACTAGTACACAACGCCGACATAGTCACAGGCTTGCTGAACACGTGCGATCTGTCATCCGTATTGGTGAAGTCGCCGGTCCTAACAGGCCATGTGGATTATGTACAACGTCTAATATCTTGTCCAACGCATAAGTGAAGCGCTGCAGGGGTTCGTTGATCACATAGAAATGAATGAGTTACATAAAGATCCATATGTATAGTAGAAGAATGATATATAAATCAATTACGCTGTTTCATTCACGCAGACGCGTCGGGAAATTGACTCAGAAGATAGGTGAGTAGAATTCTTTTTTTCTTTTGCCTTCCTTCTTTTACCTACAGTGCTTCAATAAAAAGTGAGAGCTGTGCTAATCAAGATCTACACCGAGCTCAGAGATTGAATGATATATATAATTTGGACTCAATAATCCATAACTTATGGAATTTAATTGACAGACATGAATCATTCTGATAGCACGGATCCTCAAAGTACAATTGCCTGAAGACATGTATTTAGACCCCAAAAAGCTATAATGACCTGCATTGTATATCACTAATATTATATATCAAACTCCACAGCACAGCGGAGATATATATTCAAAGTCTCCCTTCCAATTCATAGTAATTGTTCAGTTCAATATATTAATCTCTTCTTCACCTACCCATCTACAGTTCAGCTCTCTCAACCTTGATCTTCCGGTCTTGAAGAGTTCTTACAGTATCATGAATCATAGCTAGGTTGACAGCTCATCTTCGCCCAAAAACTGTTAGCCAGAGACTCTAGAATCTTCCATCATTCACCCTTGTCGGTATCTTGCACCCACTCAGGCGGTGAATACCTTATCCAGGCGACCGCACCCCAGTGAATCAACCACATGTAGGTATGTATATAGTTGCAGCTAATTAGCCTTGATAGTTGCAACCTTGATACCATATGATACCCTCCATTTAATTACTGAAGCCAGATTTTTAATGTAGGATAGCCAACCCACGCCCGTAGCGCTGCTAGCATCACCTACAGTGACGAGCCCAGCGATTTCGACCATCATAGATTGGTATTGCTACCTGTGCAAGTGAAACAGCTGGCAGCCACTTCACTTTTGCCTCGGAGGCCTGTTGAAAAGTGAGAGTACCCCACTCTCAAGCCTATTGTTTCCGCTTTAAAGTGAGCCGCAAGTGAATTATGCCTGGTTGCTCAGAATCACCATATCCCATCATTATGGGAGTGGATTTTGTAGTTCTGTTTGTCCCCGCTGTTAGATTCCTACCTTTTCACAACACTTTGAACACAACAAGCTCAACTTTCAACACAACGTACTCGCAAATCTTCTTTAAAGATACAAACAATCAAGCAAATTTATTAAAATGGAGTCTATCGCACGCAACCAGGCCACTGCCGCCCAGATTCAGCGTCTTGAGGATACAGCTCAAAATCCGCTGACCGGAAAGGAGTGGCCGCAAGGCCACCACCAACTTCTTCGAGATCGTCGCCAATTGCCGGTCTACAGACGATACCAAGAGATCCTCGACAACTACCACAAGTCCCAGGTGATGATTTTGTTAAGCGAAACTGGCTCTGGCAAGTCAACCCAGGTCCCACAGCTACTTGTCTATGATGAGTACGAAACTGGGCTCAAAATTGCCTGCACCCAGCCGCGCCGACTAGCTGCGACCGAGCTCGCCAGTCGAGTTGCCGATGAGATGGTGGTCATTCTTGGCGAGGAAGTTGGTTACCAGATCCGTGGTGACAATATGATCAACAAAAACAAGCAAAGGAAGACTCGGCTCGCTTATATGACTGAAGGTGTTCTCCTTCGCCAGTTGAGCTTGGACGAAGACTTAACGGCATACGCATGCGTCGTCATTGACGAAGCCCACGAGCGGACCGTCAATCAGGACTTGTTGCTGGCACTGCTGAAGAAGATCATAAGCCGCCGCAAGGATTTCAAGGTAGGTAATTTCCAATTCACTGCTCCTTTCTTCCCAACACTAATTTTAACAGTTGGTCATCATGTCGGCGACAATGGATGCGACGTTATTCCAGAAGTATTTTAACGATTGTCCATTGGTTCATATCACTGGTCGTAATTTCAACGTCAAGACCATTTATTATCAATCTTCGCACGTCAGTTCAGACTTCATCACTCATACTGCAGCTCTTATTGTACATATCCATCAGAATCAAGAGTCCGGCCACATCCTAGTCTTTCTTCCTGGGGAAAATGAGATCCAGAGAGTTTGTAAACTAGTCCGCGAAGAAACCAATGGTCTCGACGTTTTCCCTTTGTACTCGGCACTGTCTGCCAGCGATCAGAGGATGGCGCTGAACTCGTCTGGCCCAAACCGCAAATGTATTGTGTCGACTAATATTGCAGAGACCAGCCTGACCATTAAAGATATCGTCTATGTTATTGACAGTGGATTGTCAAGACAATTGATCTACAATCCTCGTCTCCGCATGAGCGTGCTTGGGGTACGGCCAATCTCCCAAGCATCAGCGAAACAGCGTATGGGTCGAGCTGGCCGGACCAGGGACGGTGTCTGTTACCGACTATACAGCAAAGAGGACTACGATCGAATGGCTCCGTCTACTGAGCCTGCCATCCGCTGCTCGTCTGTCGATTCGGTAATTCTAAGGCTGGGAGCCGCCGGTTACAGAAAGGTCATGGACTTTGACTGGCTTGATGCTCCACATCCAGAGTCGATCACACGTGCTGTCCAGGATCTTCGAGATTGGTATGTTCCATGAGACATCCATATGCCCTTCCAAGGCCTGTTGCTGATATTACCAAAACAGGGATTTTTTAGATGACGACGCTAAGCTCACTGTCTCCGGTCGTTATGCTGCCCATTGCCCACTGGACCCAATCTGGTATCGAGCCATCGAAACTGGTGCGGAGTTTGGCTGCTCTCTGGATATAGTTGATATCGCGGTTCTGTGTAGCTCTCAGACATCCATCTTCTTACGCCCATCTGGGTACCAGCAGGTTGGAGATCTTCTCAGGACGAAATTCTCACACCCTCTATCGGATCATATCAGTCTGTTAAGCGCCTTCAACGCCTACACTATCGCGCGCGATAAACAAAAAGAGCTAAACTATCCCGAAGAAATCCTAGTCGACTGGTGCATGGAGAATGCCTTGAATATAGGAGCTCTAGAAGAAGCTTTTTCAACCCGAGAAAGGTTATCACGCTTCTTAAAGTACACCGCCAAAATTAGAGCAACTAGGGCATCGGTTATGGACATGACAAGTATTCGGAAAGCTTTAGCGATCGCCTTCTGCACCCACACCGCTATTCACCGCACTAGAGATGCGTACCGAACGGTCCATGAGAACACTCCTGTGCTTTTATCACCACTGAGCTCTCTGGTGGGTCGAAATCACGAGTGGATCATGTATACCAACATACACAAGTCGGGTGGGAAACAACAACTACAAATAGCTACGGTAATCGATCCGGAATGGCTGGTAGAACTACCCTTCTTTCAGGAAGCCATAATGCCAAAAACTGGGACCGGTTTTTTGAGACAGCCCAACGTCAAGAATTCCCTCGATGATGCCAAGGCCAGAATAGAGGCACGCAAGCAAAACCAGCAGCCCGAGCCAGATCAGCTATCAACGCTCTCTCTACAAACGCCAACATGCTAAAACAATCCAACACGACAGTTGGACGGGCGAAAGCCTAACCTTTCCATTCTTTGATGGCCACTGGCCTTCTTCTTCCTTGATGGTTTGAATTCCTTGGGCTTCGGCCCTAAAGGTCGTTCTGGCAACCCTGGGGGGAGTGGGTTCGATTCCCACAGCGATCTATTTGGATTAAACCCCTTTGCTGCTGACCTTGAAGAGTTCTCGTTTCATTGAATATGTCCTTGTCTTGTCAATATGGGACAAAAGTTTTATGGAGCGGTATCGAAACTCACATACCGTCTCAGTTATTAGCGTATTGAATGATATGCATTTGGCTACCTAGCAAACAATGGTTAATGTAAGTTGACGATATGGCGTAATTATGCTAATATGCACACAGATGTACGTTACAGACTAGCATTCTCTGCAGAGCAAGATACAGATGGGAAAATGAACGTTCTAAAATTGGAGAAGTTGAATGCCATCGTCCAAATCCAACCACGTTGGCGCCGCGATGGCGATGATCAGCGATCGTGTCGACATAGGATGGTAAGTAGAGGATGGAAACGAACTAGAGGCGCTTGATACCACTGGTGGTGTACAATGGTTGTTATATAACACGAGGGACTCCTAGAGCTATGAGGACGTCTTATCATTTGCGCATTAGCAATATTAACGGATGATCCATGTAAACGTAACCTATGATTGCTCGATTATACACCAAGTTTCTGTTTGAGGAAGAGTGGACAACAAGTGAGAAAAGCTGCAAAGGTAGGGGTATTTCCTAAGAACTGATTATAGTTTCGTAAGTAAGATTCCAAGTCATTTCTCAGGCTAGTGGGGAATCGAGTTTCATCCATCAACGCATTAGATCTCCACGCATCAAGGAAAATCGATCGCTGTGAGAGTCGAACCCACTCCCCCCAGGGTTGCCAGAACGACCTTTAGGGCCGAAGCCCAAGGAATTCAAACCATCAAAGAAGAAGAAAGCCAGAGGAAGGCCAGTGGCTATCAAAGAATGAGGTAAGAGTGGGATTTCTCCCATCTTCTAAAAGAAAGAGGTGGGCTTTCACCCCCACGACATTGTGCTCGTCCTCTTCTTCTTCTTCCCCTTCTGTCTCTTCTCCTCCTCGTCTACACATCCGCCTTGTAGTTACCATCTACCGTTGCACGCATCGCACCCCCCATTGACGACCTCACTGCCCACACCAACTCGACTGGGTGATGAATCTGTTCACTCCATGCCAGCTTGACCTTGAAACCGAAATCTCTCATAGTGTTGCCAATCCGTGCGCATGAGAATTGTTCTCCAGGCGAGCTCGGTGGGATACCCCATGCTCCATGTGTAACCTGTTCTCGGCTGAGAAATCCTTCCTTACGCGGATTCATGTTGTATATGACATAAACCCCGTTGATATGACCAAAACTGCTAAGCCGGGCCACAACACAAAAGCCAGTCGGTTCCCAGTCTCCCTCACAGTCATCGCCTTCCTCTAATGTTTTTGGCATTTCATCAGCAGTCTCGCATTCTAAACACTGCAGCACGCCAAGCTCGTGGAAAACAAATCCTGGCCCCTCCAGGTCATCTGACTCTGCCGACTTGGTAGACTCTTCTGATAGATTAAGGGCGCGGCGGTTTAATGGTAGAGATGGCTCTCTAGGCTGTATAGTAGTATTTACACCGAGAAATGCGGTATCCAGGACTTCGTGATTTGTTGAAGGATACTTGCTTTTCTGTGGGGTCAAGTTATGGATAGATGGAAGTAGGCGGTAAAGAGTTGTATTCTCATAGCCAAGGGGCATCCAGGGGCGATATGCCCATGTCAGTCCAGGCAGTAGCTCTTTATATTCCGTTAGATTGAGAAAGTTGATTGAATCTACAATTTCAATAAACCGAGCTGGCGTTAAAATGCTGGAAGGATCGACTAGATGCGGTAGGCTGTCTTCGAGACCACGTTGCAAGTATGCTCGCCGCTCTTCTGGATCTGTGAATATCTCATCGACAGCTTTACTGTACTCTTCACTGTCAAGGTAGCGACGAGCTAATGAGTAAGAAATCTCGTTAAAGCGAGCATTGCGGTCCTCCATAGTGGTATCTTGAAGAGGGCAAAGTGGTATTTAAAGACTTATCCTGCTAGAGGCAAAGATGAAAAGTTTAGAAAGATAAGAGATGGAGAAAGAAATTTAGTGTCTGGAAATAAATGGAGGGAGTTGTGTTTATTATAAATGGAGGGTCAGCATGTTGTGAATGAAGGGTCCAACAAAGTTAATACCACTCAAAGTTTACGCCAAAGTCCAGAGTTGTTATACTTTTTCAAACAAAATGGCACAGTGCACTTACAGTTGGTGTGGGAGGATTACGGTCTGGCACCGCGCGAAAGGCAAACTTTCCGGTTTTGGCAGTCCTTGACATGCACCTTGTTAGATTCCCAAGCAAAGCCTGGGCATTCACTCCCGCGAGGCAGCATTCTAGAAGTGTTGAATCAGATATGCCGGACTTACAAGATAATTAAATAAAAATAGCTTTTCTAATAAGTAAAATGGTTTGCAATTAAACCCATACGACCCATTTTTATGCAGGGGAGATGTAAAAGGCCGCTGTCAGCCGTTCTCCAACTAATATATGTAGTCGGGATTTAGCATTTAAGCTTGAGAATGGAGTCAAGTTCGATTAGGCTTGTGTAGGCTGCGTGGCCTCATATATGCCTGGAATAATTGTGATTATTATATTACGATTGTTCTGGCGTAGAAATGGAACGGATCGTCGTTGCTTTGATCATCTACCAACCCATGACCTGGTTCCCTGTTGCTGCTACCTTACTAAATGCAGTTGCTAGTCACATATCGCACGTCTTTCCTTTTCTTGATTGATATTTCCTGAGTGCCGTCCGCACTGACGCGTGGGTTCAACCGGTCCCGAACCTCTTAAAATATGCGGCAACAACGTCTTGCACTCTAGCAAGTAACGAATCCCTAAGGAATTAGATTTCCTCAGCAGAATACAGTATCCCTATGCTATCCAGCTTGCTAGCTGGGAACTCTGACGCCTTTATCTGCGCTTAATAAAGGAGGGAGAGTTCCTTTTGTGAATGGCCTCTGACAGTTGGATGGAATCTGATAACTATCGTAATTGAGAAAAAATTGACCTCGTTTCTGAAACAAGACGGAAATTAATACACCCTCATAATCAGTGAGACAACTTGACATCAAATACGTGAATTTCAGTAGAGATATCGCCTTGTACTCTGTAGAACGTGACTAAATGCGAAATAGGAAAACGTGCATGTAAGGGGGCATCTTTACATTGTTAGGGGGAGTAAATATTATACTACTCTATAAAAAGTGCTTCTTTACAAATAGAAGCATTCTATTTATGAGGCTCTTTAATTTATTTTGAATCAGGGTCTTGTATATATTATATTGTAAACGCTGGGGGATCTTGCTATGTTATTTAGTTCTGTTATTATCATCATGCAGAAAAGACTTCCTAAGTCTCTTACTTAAGCGTCTATTTACATCATGACGCGAATGACATAGTATATATCTGATGATCTTCTCCTAAGAATTAGTATAAGAGACATAGATGAGTAGTATTAAGAATAAACAAAGGGTATAGAGTATATTGGCCAATGACAAAGTGAAGATAATCTTGGAAATTAATCAGTTAGAGTCAATCTGATGAATAATGCAATTTTAAACTTAGGGAAACATTTTGATGATAAGAATATTCTTTTAGTTGTAAGTTCTTTTTAAACATATTCAAGTGCTGAGGGCAATCAAGCCATGCACTTAGTTTACCATAGAGATTGTAAATTGAGTTTGGCTTTGAGGACTGCCCCCTTTTGTACAGTACGGGAAAATTATCACACAAGGGGATGATTTGATATGACTATTCTCTCATCCTATTCCTTGCATCAAATACCCTGCCACTGGTACAAGAGTTGAGGCTTTGCTCCATTTCTTCTTGTCGACTCGTCCCAACCAGCCGAGGAATGCTACTGTCAGGGTTGGTGTCATGAGGGAAGTGAATGAGGGCCGCTTGGCAGCTATCTCATAGCTGCCTCCTATATAGGTTGCGATTGATGATGATTTCAATTCTTAATCCTCTCTTCATCCATCTTTTCTCTCGCCCACTGGAGAAGCTTTCTCTTTCTGGCGTCCGACAAACCGTTGGGGCAGGTACACGACAACTACGTTGCAGTCAATGGAATTAAGCACAAGATGGCTATTCATAAACCCCTGCTCTCCATCATTACGGCCTATGTCTGACATATCCAATTCAACTGGGAACAGTCACAGTCACCGAATGCGGGAGTAGTGTACTTTGCTGTTTCTTCTTAGTGAAGTGGAGAGAAACGGAACATGTCCGTTGTAGCCTCGACTGAATCTAGTCCAAGTTTTGATATAAATGAAACGGTGACTGATCACGCTGGTCTACTCTACGCTAGGGATGATGAAGCTCTATACTGATTCGGGGGGGTTCCCGAAATAGCTTCGCGAATCAAGATTGAGTGGGTTTGGCGTTTTTGAGGGACTAAACTTTGCAATCCCAGTAGACCCGTTCGAAGTGAGGTCGGTTGTGCGGCAACTTGAACGATTGGCTAGGATGTGCCCCTTGCGGCTCCGTGGCCCACCGTTCTTTGGCGCGCATCTCACCCGAGTAGTTGGGACGGAGTTGGCAATTAACTGGGTCCTCCTATCTAACATGTAGACTTGTAATCCTCCCTCGCTTACTATGTTTGGCTAGGCATGCAACTTTTGCAACCTGATCACTAATCAGGCCTTGCCGAGGTGAATGATGGCGTGAAACTAGAGCGTTGATCAGGGATACAGGTACTCCGTATTAAACTAGGACATATTAGTCTTCCTACACTATAATACACTATAACTCCAATATGTTTTTCTTACTAGTTCGAAGTTGGCTTGCCCGTTGATCAAGTATCCGTTCAACGGTCATTCTATGAGACTTTAGCCCATTTAATAACAAGATGCGGTGTAGCTTGTCTCCGGATGGATGAACCACATCAAGGCTGGTAACCGATGTGCTAAAGGGTCCTAGCGATTTCCTTTTCCACCTGCGATGGGTTGACTCCATACGGACGAACAGCGCGGCTAATTCCCAAGTGACGAGCAGTGCAGGAGTTCATGTCTAGCAGGAGTGTCGGCAATAATCTTAGCAAGAAGCATCAGTCAGGATCGCCTGTAACACAGAGATAACCGATAGAAAAAAGAAGGCTATGGTGAAAAATACGATATGGTAGAGTGATCCTATCATGTCAACAACTGGCTCAAGGGAGGCTGACTAAGTCTAAGCGCAGCACCAGCGAATATATAGAAAGCAATCCCAATGGTCATCGGGATCGTTAACCCTAGAGTGATATTTTGTTGATGAAAACCCACACACGACGTATCATGCCCTCGGTGGTCTTTCTGTATAACTTCTTATCTTTGATTTACAATTGACGCATCGCCTTTAAACTTGGTAAATCGTTTGATCTTGAGATTCTCGTTCTATTCATCATAATTGTAGCAAGTTCCGATGCGTAGGGAACTTGCCCTTCGCAACAGGGCTAGGCTGGTGTTCATATTGGTGGTCTATCTATCATGCCTCTACTCTCTATCCTCTATCCATTATATAAATACACAGGAAATGCCAGTGTTTAGCCGGCCCATCCTATAGGGCAGGTAACTATGCATTGAAGGGTACGCATTTTCCCTCAACAATATACCTGCACCATTGGCAGTTTGTTCTGTTATGCACCCAATCGGCCTGTTCCTCAGACCAAATGATGCTGGATTCCGACAATAAGACAGTCCTACCTACAACACTCTAGCAAGTCCGCCAGGGATACATTATGTTAAGTCATGACACTGCAATGAGTAAATGTGTAATTTTCCCTGTTCTGGGGTATTATTTTTTCCTTCTTTCTTGATATATCATACGATTCTCTTGGGAGATCTTCGTTGTCTCAGATCCATAATAATATCTCCTCTGTTGGCTCATCATGGAACCTAAACATCCACTTGCGTCCGCTTCGCGATGCTCTGGGGCTCATACAAAGGATTCTAGATAAGAGGGGATGCATAACGGCCTGGGACAGAGTTCATGCGAGCCATATTCTATGCGAGTCAGCTACGTCTGCTAGCCATGAGGCCGGCTCCTGCCTACCAAGGCTTGCCTCTGCCAGCTTCACAATATCCAATACACCAATCCTCTAGATAAATTATGACTGCAATTATGGATAATGAAATTGGTCGATGATGCCGCGACTAATGATTGAACTTTAGTTGCAAGATGTTCTGGGATTATTTTTCAAGAATTTTCAAGAATTTGAGTGCCCTACTGCCCCAGATATTGCAAACATCTATAATAGAATATTGGGAGGTTTAACCCTGATGGACAAAATGTTATTAATAGCTTCGAATCCCACATCCATATATTCAACTGTTCGTTCCTCCTTGCTCGAAAGATATTGTGCAATTACAGCGATCTCTCGCAATCGTAGCCCTGCACCAAGCGTAATCGTATGCCTGTAGTTGGGATTCCAGGCATTATAAGAGGTTCTTGACACGCCCATTTCTAATGTCTTGAAAACCACCCACCTCAGTGCCTATGGACTCCTCCGCTCTTCTATTCCAAGCTTGGTAGTGCGAGTGTTTCCTTGTTTTATGGCTTGAAGAAGAATGCCGTAGTTATAGAGAAGAACTTAACTAGAAACACGCAAATAAGGAAACGCCTTGTTTTTAATACAATTATAAAGGCTCGTGATTTATTGGTTTGTTTAATCCTCACTGGCTTTACCTGACTATACCTATGTATTCGTACAATAAGTGCATTCAGCAAGACCAAACACGCAGAATTTCCCCGGCAGCTTCGAAACTTCTTATGACCCATATCCCCTGACACTCGCCCTGGTCTTGGGGTGCGTATGAGCATGATGAATAAAATGAACCCCCTTGATTAACCCACAAGCCATCTCCGCCGCAACCCTCAAAGGTGAAGCCGCATTGCCCTGCGACGCAAAATTGGATGCCGCAGGGGTTTTCACCTACCAGGTTAACAGGCACCATGGATGGGCAGGAATCATAAGCATTGGGCCAAGCAACATTCCAGTTTTGGACCAGAGGAGGCTGGCCTGGTCTTGCCACGCCAATGGCTATCGCATTGAAGGTACCAAAGGAAATGCCAATTTTCGGCGGAGAAGGGGCCGGAAACGTGCATGGACAGCCAGGCCATTGTGTCTGGCATGAGCCAAACTGCTGGCCATTGTTCGAGGCGCCGCAGGAGGAGCATGATAAGAGCGGAGGGCATCCCCCTGGAGAGCTGCTGTCTGGGTTACAGGCACAGCCATAGAATGTGTTATGGCAGAAGGCCTGGCCTCCCTCGGAATATCCATAGCAAGCTTCCTCCGAACAGGGTTTCGGAGAGCCGCAAAGGCCTGGGTCAGCTATACACGGGCAGTTGAAGAAGCTGCCGGTGCATCTGGCCACACCAAGGTTGTCCCACTGACCGTTGCAACCATTGGAGGTACAGCTATGAGGCACTCCGCAAGTGCCTTCAGTAGGCAGACACTTGCATCCTCTAAAGCTGCCCTGGCATCGTGCGATGCCGTCGTCATCATAGGCTCCGGCACAGCCGCCCGCTTCACACGACTGCATCTGACCACAAGTCGTGTCTGTAGCTAGACAGGGGCACCCAGCGAAGTTGCCCATGCATACCGCCTGGTTTTGGCCATTCCAGTCACCGGCGCATCCAAACGAGTCGCAGCTCTGAGGCTCTCCACACGTTTGGAGAGTCGGGAGACACTCGCAGCCCTGGAAGAAGCCCTGGCAGGTGGCTTTGCCATTGGTGTCGTACGCGCCGAAGCAGTTGTCCTGGTCGCAGCTTTGAGGCGCACCGCATGCGCCAGGACTCGCCGAGCACTCACAGCCCACGAAGTTCTCGGTGCAGAAGGCTTTGCCGTTGGACAGGTCGAAGGTGCCCGCGCAGTTGTTGGTATCACAGCTCTGGGGCGGTCCGCAGGTGTTATCTGTCGCCGTACATCCACATCCTATGAAGTTGCCTGTGCATTGGGCATAAGGCTGCAGCCCATCGAAAGCTCCTGAACAACCTCCAGCATCGCAGCTCTGGTGAGGCCCGCAGGTGTTGTCGGTTGCTGTACATTCGCACCCTATGAAGTTGCCTGTGCATTGAGCGTAAGGCTTCAACCCATCGAAAACACCGGCACAACCTCCGGCATCGCAGCTCTGGTGAGGTCCGCAGGTGTTATCCGTCGCCGTACATTCGCAGCCCACAAAGTTACCGGTGCACTGAGCGTAAGGCTGCAGGCCGTTGAAGGCGCCGGCGCAACCACCGGCATCGCAGCTCTGGTGCGGTCCGCAGGTATTGTTGGTCGCCACGCACTGGCATCCCTGTCTCTCCCCAGCTTGACACACGGGATACTTGGTGAGGCCGTTAAAGGCCCCCTCGCAGCCGTCTGTGTCGCAGCTCTGAGGTGCGGAGCAGGCTATGCCCGTAGGTGTGGGCATGGCAGAAAAGGTTATCGGGGCGTTGAGTATAGTCAGGATATCGATGGGCCCAAGACCAGAGCTCGAAATCGTGGTAATTGACGGGGCTGGTGTTGCGCATACTCCGGAGGTGACGCAGTCTCGATAGGCTGCGTAAAGATAAACAGTGAATGCCTGTCCCTCGGGCGAGCCGCTCGTGTATTCTGATCTGTCTAACCAAGCATAAGGGTCGACAGCCGGACTGAAGACACCATCGCTGCCTTGCTTTTGGGATAGGGATCTCCGATTGGAATCAGCCCAGTCAATGTATTTCTGTGGGAACATTCCTGGATCATTGACCGCCATCCGATATGCAACGGCAGACAACAGAGCTGTTCCAGAGATCTCGCCGAACCAGCTACCGTCGTTAAGATAATTGTGTAGCAGACCGCCATCCAGACCAGAAAGCATAGCTCCATCGAGAATTTCCTGGATCCAGCCTTTGAGTTGGCTAGCTTGGGATGTCATGGATGCTGATCCTGACCATTTTTGCAACGTATACAACACGCGTGCCATTCCATACGCAGCCCAGCCATTACCGGTGGACCAAAGCCCGGTATCTTGGGACTGTGGTCCGATGATGTGCTGCCAATTATCAAACTGGCTTGTCTTTAAGACATCACGTTGTAGGCCACATTGGGCGACTACTTCAGCCATCAAGGTGGTATTGCCTTGCTGAACGGCCAGGTATGCCACTGCGGTGTTTTCAAGGTGGTCGTTAGCCAGGCTTTTATCCCAATTTCATCGATGGGATACTGTTTTGGAG